>JABFQC010002924.1:0-15038 GCA_022817085.1 Psilanteris sp. ZL-2020
TTATGTTGTGTATTTGTCAGATCATTAGTGCACTCGTATAGTTCGTGCGTGTGATAATCGTATTGTATATGAGTCTTATTATTTTTATTATTTTCTTCTGAATTCTTTTTTTTTGTTTGTTTTTTTTATTTTTGTTAGTTTATTTATTTTTAGTTTTTTATTTTTATTTTAAAATTAAATTTTTTTTTATTTTTTTTTTTTTTTTTTTTTTTTTTTGATATTGCAAAATCAATCTCCCTAATTAACTTTTGAAGTATCGAATTTTTGTATTTATTATTTATGACAAAAAAAAACTTAAATAGTATACGATTTCAATTATTTTCGAAAACACGTTTAACTGTCGCATATCATATAGGTTATTGTGTATTTGCATTTTATTATAAATCTACATTTCTGCATATAGTCGTACTAGAATTCAATGATACGGTATTGCAAGTTTGTTGTTCAGCAAATATTCTTTTTTCATAAACCAATTTTAAGCATTTTCGTTGCAACATTTGTTTTCGGTCTATAAATTCATAACGCTCCGTTTTTGAAGATCTTGATGTATGTACAAATATATATACACACATATACAAATAGTAACGTTTTCCGTCTTCTTTTATCCACATAGTACACGGATGCGCAATGCAACAAAATAATCACACCAGAGCAAGCCCTCGCAATTTGTGCAAGAAAATAATATTCATTTCACGATATTCTCATAAGAAAAATAAACCGCACATGCAGCAGACAACTGCACAAGCTTCATATAATTTTGGCGGAATATATTTGGTATCTGTATTTGCGCATAAATATTTACGATCAATTTCTTTACACGGAACGTCTGAGTGCAAAAAACCCGAGCACAGTATTTCGCAGACGTTTACCAGGATGGAACAGTAATTTTCATTAATCTTAAAATGCCGTCTTTCCCTTTCGTTCCTCGCCGACTGAAAAACGCGAATTTGCAATCAACAAATTACGTCCGTGACGAATGTTTTTCAATCCGATGTAATTAATTGGCGCATTTTAAGCCCCGTCGGTTGCGCGAGAATCGTAAAAAAAACCTTTTCGGCAAATGTTTGTAATGTTTACCGTTACAGACACAAGATACGCCTTTAATTAAGTGACGGTATAATCACGTGTGCTCTGCGTTTGTTGTTGCGAATTTAATAATAACCGACCTGCTTGTGGCGTTTGTTAATAAGCGCTATTCGCATTACAAATGACGAACTTTGTCATTCGAAACTAAAGGGACGTCGCATAATAAGCATCGGTCTCAATGATCAATCATAATTTGGACCGCTAATTTCGCTACATGAGAACTGTGACACGTGTGTCGCTTATAATCAAGCTTAATTCGATTCGCCCGACAAGCGATGAAATTGTTCGCAAAATGTTCATTTCGAATACTTAAGCGAGTCAAAAAGCGCCGGCGGGTCGCAACCCTGAATCCAAAATTAGGTCAGGTGTACGAATCGAAAACAAAAACAAATAGAAGTTCGATCGGCCGTTGCCAATTATTCGCGATTTTTGTGCATTAAGTTAACAGGCGCGAACGCAGTAATTATCCTTAGTTGAAAAGCAAAAAAGAGTTGTCGCCCTCAGCAACGCCGCGTCGTTCGGATCATATATGCGCGCGAGCGTTATTGAAATTTAATCTCATACCTCCGAGTGAAACTTCCGAACTTACGAACGAGTCAAAGTTATTAAGATTTCTATATTATCGACATTCGTACTTTGCCTCATATCTTAATAATTATATCTCGCCGATTCGACGGTATTTAATAAAGCGGATAGCGTTCTTGATTACTGTTTGGGGACGAGAATAAATATCTGCAATATGCATATATTTCATTTTAAGACTCGCAACTTTGGCTTTAATTTTTTTTTTTTTTGTCATTGTGGGTTAATGAAATGCAGTCGCTGTATATACGTTATACATTATATATTATTAATGTGAAGGATCGCTTTGCTCGCGAATGTTTTCAGTCTAAAATATGAATATATTTACAAAGGGTGATTTCGGTTATTATGATATTTCTTTAATATCATCAGGATACTTATATATTCATATTATTATTTCAGTATATACAGTACTGTAACTAAGTGATCTGATTACTCCAAACTGTCAAAACTTACATTTATGATTTTCAAATGGTAAAAATCACCATTTAAATGGCAATCGTTACCGCTTAGTTTTCTCAGTGTATATATTTCTTATTCATTGTATAAATATATATTTTGTATACATTTCGCGTTTCTATCAAAATAACTGCAATTGATACAGAATATCGGCTATATCGCGCTTTTTAATTTCAACTCGACTTCTGATCATTCACGTACATTTCCACACCTCGTACGTGATTTCACGGCGCGGCGAGATTTCCAAACCGTTTTTATGCACCTCGCGTCAAACGTATAAGTGTAATTGAAGTTTTCATTGTCCGATGTTCTTTTGGTAAAATAATCGTACATGTAACGTTACGCGCGCTCGCCGTTATTTTTATCACGCATTGTTTAACGAGCATAATAAACCGTGCCATTCAATTTCAGTAAAAATACAGTCACGTTTTTTTATTTATAATCATAAAAGCGGCCAACTTATTCCGCCGGAGCGGCCAACCGACGGCGATCGGACACCGGGAAGTATTCGTAATAGACGCGCGTCATTAATTTGCGAAACACATCGCGCCGCGTTAAAAAAGTGTACTTCTTTGATAATTAAAAACGCACTTCGAGTGTTGTTATTAAAACGTGATGCCATGCACGCCCACGGGACTGCGAACGTAATAATCGATACTCCTACTTTTCCGACTGGACAGTCAAAGTGTCATCGTTTATAAAATGAAACATCATTTTGTTCGTTGGCAATTTCAAGGAATTACTTTGAGAAATGAAAAATGGCACTCGTGAGCGACACGCGTGGTCTACAATATAGCGTCGGTCTGCCAAATCAACGGAGGATCAATGAGGCGCGAAACATTAATCACGAATATCCATTATGAGGCAGGTTTAAGACGACCCGTGATTATGACATCGAGGAGACGGCCGAGACGAATCTAATGCGCAACGCTTTAAGTGGAATCGTATATATTTTTATACAAATTATTATGCTTTACATTCAGTGTGAAATGCCCGTATAATACCTGTGAGAGTGTGGTATCCGCGCTGTGGATGTGCGCAATACGTTATCATAGACATTAATGCAAAATTAATTCATGTGTTTTATTACTATTATAAAGTGTATTTCAATAAGAAAGTACGAGATTCTTTCAACGTTTGTTTAACTTTCACGCTTTTTCAAAATACACCCGTACAATGTGATTGCATCAATTTTTTTAAATTAATATACGCGATTGGCTTGGGCGCTTGTTTCTATATTGATTACTAGTTATTTTGATTATTAAACCATTCGCGTTGCTCGATATTTTTATTCTTATATTATTTTCAATTATTTTTAATTGAACTTTCTTTAGCAAATATCAACGAGTCTATAGACACGATAGTAGGGTCATTTCGAATTATGTTATTATAGCTGGTAATTAATTACGCTAGACGGTATAATTTAAATCATTTCCGTGTATGTGTAATCATGATGTACACTTTGAATAGCATATACGCAGAAAAGTGGTCCATTAAAAATGACTGAAAGTTCAGTACATATTATTAAAAACACAGTAACTCACAGACAAGACAAAATTGCAGTTTCAGTTACCGAACTTTTCAGTAAACATTGATGAATGTTTGTAAATATATACCGAAAAGTCATCAATGTTTACAGTAAAAGTTCGATAATGTCTGACTGAATTTTTGTTTTGTCCAAGAGTTGCTGTGTTTTGATTTGGACCGAGGAAAAATAGATTAGCGCGTGATTATACTCTTGCGTTCTTAAAAATGATGAATTATCTATCACGAAGGTGCAGTTTAAAAACACCCTAAAGTCGGTAAAGCAGGAACCAAACTGCATGATACCACTTCTTAAGTGGCTTAAACAGTTTACGCCCGAAAGTCATACAAACTTAATTAATGAGCCAAAGCGTCTGAAATGAACTCTTAAATGAATACCAAAGTCATATTTGTAAACCCAATTTGATATTCGGTTTTCGTTTTCAATTTTCTATTATCATAGTTTCGCGCAAATTCAATCCACAAGACAAGTTTTAATACATAAGAAATGTCAACTGCAAAAATCTTCCAAAATGACCTTACCGCCGTGACGTTTCTAACCTCTGTTTATTTATGAATTATAGTCAACTCATAAGATTTGAATTTTGTCAGTAATAATCCGCGTGTACTTTAAAATTCGTCCAACATTTAAAAACGCATCAAAACCAATCGAAACCAATTAAATACATCCCAATTAGCGTTCGAGATTTCAATCAAAATATCGTCAAATTGTTTTCCTTGTCGCGCAATCAAGATAAAAAGGAATTTCCGAGATCACGTTCGTTGGAAAGCCGCGCAAACCGATTTTCTCAATCCACTTTTCACGCCGTAATGCCAGAAGTGGCAAGAGTTGTTCGCGTCTGTTTTTTTTTCAGCATCCTTTTTTGCACGCGCGTGAGTCGGAGAAACGAAAACTACGCTGATGGAACTTTCAAAGGGATTACTCTGAACATCGGGCGCCGAGCTCCTTCGAAGATTCCGTGCGACGTAGTCCGATATGATAGAATCTATGACTCGAAGGCTCGCCTGCTTTCAATTCGATCGGTCTTTTCAGTTTAATCTCCAATTAATTGCATGATTTTGATACACGGACATTTGTGCAAGCCACACCTTGCGCCAAGATAAATTTATGGACGATATTCCTCGCATGCTTGACGACAAATTTGCGGCATTGTTGGGCTATCTGTAATTCTCTGACGCGACCATAGAGAAATAAGGGTCAATCAAACGACGGTGCGGAAAACGCCGAACGGATTTTTTACTACGAGTAAAATGTGCTTGTTAAGTTTAAATAGAATGAATTTATATATATATTTATATATATGCACTGATATATTAACGCAATTTCTAAATAATATAAATAATTCAATTGCCCGCGGTATCCGAGTGGCCATGTTGCTTGATATTTGTCTTGCGTGACAATTTTCATTTAACATATAGATACATATATATATATATTATCAAAACGTGAATACAAATGGTGTTTTAATTAGTGATTTGAAATTGCTTTACGTATCGAACGGAAAATTTTAATTTGAAAAAGTGTGCAATATTTCCCGTTTGCACGACGTTGTTCGCACCCTCGCCATATTTCCTTTGCTCAACATAGGGTATTTTAAGATTGGGTTTTGAATGCTCGGTCGAAGGAAGGGTCGATGGAGTAGAGAGATGTATTTTAATCTATTTTTTATCCTACCGCACGTAAAGCCGAAGTGTATAAAATATATATACGTATATATGCGTGCGTATGTATATAAGTGTGTGTGTACAGTTGAACCCAGGCACGCTCGTGTTTGTGTGAACATCCGGTGGACAGGCGTTATATCATCGGATATTTCGTACTCCTTCTCGTTTTTCAAACTCAAAGCTCTTACAAAGTGGATTTTTTTGGCTTACCTGAAACAAATGAAATAAACACATCAGTTAGTACGAATCATTGTAGCGTTTAATTTTTGTTCAGCTTACAAAAACGGAATCGAACATTTACGTGATATATATATGTATAATCGTCCTACGTTTCGCTGTTTGCAAAATCACAATTGCAACTCTTTATTGACCAGCCATTTATTGCTCTGGCTTACTTATTTCGTTCAGTATATACGAATCGAATTCTCCTTACAATAATAGAAAATAATTTGAGTATCGTGGGCAGTTTGACGTTTTCAATAATTAATACCGTGTAGAATATGGGTGTTTGTGAAATTTTTATATATATGTATATTTATATAAGCGTTTGATTATACTTTCATAACAAAACACTTACGTTATGTTTCATCCTGCGTGGCGTCATGTGTTACGATTTCGAATTAAATAACGCGTTCGAATGAGAATCTGAGTAGACCGTTCAAATATCAATCTGAATTTTAAACGGGAAATCTACTTTACACAATGCAGATACTTAGTTTTCGCAGAATCGTTTTAGCCGAGAAAACTCTTACCGAAAGTAACTCAATTGTGTAACCTCGACGCAAATTGCTTCTCGAAATTCTGATGTTGAGCTAATTATCATATAATTGTATTAGTGTTCGATTTCGAATGAAATGAGTGGATCGAATCGTTTCTAATTTCGTTAGTATGACGTTATATGCTGGCGAGCGTGTAATATACGGGCAGGCAAAGAAGACGAGTCGAAAAAAGGACCTCGATCTGATATACGATACCGCCACGATGAGGGAAACTTGTGCAATGCCCACATCCTCTTCTGCAGAGGCTCCTTACACTTTTTTTTTCAGTTCTTGCGACTAAAGTAAATGATAATAAGTACGCATAATGACGGCATTGTTCGCTCGAAAAATGAACGCGTGAAAATGTGAAAAGTTGAAAGAAAAAGACGACGAGGAGAAACAGTCCCGCAGAAATGCATTGGCGAACGCGAATTGTTTACCAAATTACAGGACACTGCGTATGAATATATCCGGGGAACGCAAGCGATTGTAATAAATAACGTTACGAAATATGAATGCGAGTTTATAAGTTGAGAATTAGAGGGTAACCTGGCAAAATCGAATTCCAATAATGCTTAATTGAAGCTAAATTAGACGGCGAGGATCGACCGGCGGCTTTTGTTCCTTAAACGAACATTTTCATTTATTTAACCAAGTTTCGTTTATTCCATCAACACAGCGACTCCGAGGGAGAATTCTTAATTGATTAAAATTTTTAATTGGACAAGTTCTTTTTATCCCACTTAATCTTCGTGCGCTTTTCGGCGTCGCTTAGCGTGTCTGGAAAAAAGTATATTATCTCGTCGTCGCAGTCTTTTTATCGTATATATATATTATTATGTAAAAGATTTTATTACGTGTATCGCCGTATGGCACCTTCAACGCGAACAACACTCGCACGAAATAATGTGTCATCCGCAGTTGTTATTTCCATCAACGCGGGAGAATATTCACGAGTGTTAACGACGACATGTTAACTCTCAAATCTCAGGCACGATTTTTTGTTTTCAATTTTTGAAACGAAAAATAAACTTTGATATTTCGATCGTGATTGATCTTCGAGTTATACCGAACAACGTTATTTATTTAAAATAATAATAATAATAATAATAGGAGTTGGGTTTGAAAATCTGGCTGATATCGAATGTCAATGTAATTATTGTACCAACATTTGATCCTCGAGACGCGCAACAAAAGTCAAATTTATCCGATTTTTGTTTTAATAAAAAGTGAAGTACAGAAAAGCGACTCCGTAATCTTATTACTGACACGTCTTCTCGGCTGTCAGTGAATTATTGTGGCGCAAAAAGCCGAAATCGCATTACTTTGTGACTCGCTCCGTGCGCACCCGAAACATCCTAATGGATAAATAAAACAAAGTTCACTGTTCCGGACAGGTCATGTGATCACTTTAAGTAACGTAATTCTCAATGGTCGATTGATTTACATTCGCCATTATCACAAAACATATACGAGCAATACTGCTCAACTTAAAAAAAGCATTAACTTCGACAAAAACACTTGAAAGCTTCGATAAAAATCCGATTAGCAGTATTGCTTTATAATATATATATATATAGTTAATTGCAATCTGACTTTTCCTTTGAAAAATACTAAAAAAAACCGCATCGATCAAATCAGAATACAATGCGAATTGATTTGAGTCGCAAATTTGTTTTAGCACGAACGATTTTTATTCGAACCGAAGCTTAAACAGCTCCGGTGAATGTAACTAATCGACAAACTAATTTTGCGTCATCTCAATTATAACTTTCATTAAAAAATGGTCCTCGGCGCGGTACCCAAATTTACAACGAATTTCGCAAACGTGCATCAACTCCTGGATAACGACTGAAATCAATACGCTTGTTTTGTTTGCAACGCATTTTAATGAAACTTTGTTACCGTAATTTTGCTCAAAACCCGCCAATTTGTTTGAAAACACGTTAACCGTTTCGTTGAAAATGAATAAACGGTATGATTATACGCACATATATATGAAATAACAAGTTTAATAAAAAAAAAAATGACTCGGATACGGAGGGGAGAGGAAAAGTGCGAGATTCGGAGACATCGAGAGAAGAAATAGAAGGCAAAGCAATAAAAAAGCGCAAAGTAACTGAGCTTCGCAAACGTAAGGGGGAGGCAAAGGGCGAAGTAATTCGAGATGTTATCTAGGTAGGTCTGGGGCTGTCGCAGGAAGTGAACCCCAGTTGGTCTCGAGGCTTTACCGGAGAATCAATAACTTCGCTCTTGACGGAAAATTTTCCGTCATAGACGCGCCGTACACGGCGTCCCTTGTGATCCTTGGGACGACCACGGACGGACGTGACGTCATCGTCTGCTAACTCGAGAAAAGCAGCCGAGAACGGCTCGTCACGAAAGTCGCGTGTTCCGACTGCTATTTCTTTTTTTTTTCCCTCGCTTCTTTTTCGCATCTTAACGTTTCTTATTCGTTTCTTCGCACGATACACATAATAGACTTTCGGCTTATAACGTTTCGAATGATCGAGTCTCTTTCGTTGCGAATAAAACGACGCTCTGAAAAATTGACGTCACTTTTTGCTCCTGCAAAACTCAATTAATATAAACATAATTTCGGTACTCCAAGTGAATAAAGTATACGTAGCGTCAGCGGAATCGTGTCATAGCAGTTTATCAGTGTAATATTAAAAACGAATATAAAAATTGTAAAATACGATGATACAATTTTTCTTATTCACAACAATAATAATAATAATAATAATAATAGTAATATAAAAAATGAACCTTTTTTATTGGAAAGCTGCCCGAATTCGGGAATCGTACGAAGCGCAATGTTACATATACGCTGTTAAAATATACACACGTGTATAAACTATATTGTTTTTGAAAAACGGAAAATCCATTTGTCACGAGAATGGTTTTGCGTGAGAAATTCGCTCGTGTGCGGCGCATCTGTTGGCTTCGCGTTCCCACGCGCGCTTGCACTCGCTGTCAGTTCGTCTAATTTGTGGCGACCATGTGTCAGCGTAGTCCTGCCAATTTGTTCGACTCCGAGACGCATCACGAGAAGCAGATTTAGTTTGACCATCGACAACAGCATAGTGATTTTCGACCGTGGCTACTCGCGGAAAATGAAACGAGTAACAATTTGATCGTAAATAAAACGACTTGCGTTTGAAGTTGCGGATTCTTTTGTGAAATTGGTGATCCCGACAAAGGACCGTTCGATCGGCGTATTCAGTTGCGGCGAACGAAATTAATTGAATTTAGTTTTTTGTGATATTTAAAATCGCACTCGGGATAATATGTGCTCTGGCCGACTGTCGTTTCCATTGAATTGGCCCAGCGTCTAGTTAAACTGAAAAGTTTATTTTCTCGAATGACTTCTTTGAATGAAAGATTTGAACAAATTGCTTAGTTGTGCCCATTGTGCGAAAAGTTTTCTTATTTACGAAATAATCTATAATATTTAACTATACGTCAGTCGACGGGTTTCTGAACGCAAATATAAAGGAAAAAATAATTTAAAGAAACTACTTTTTAATGTGCGGTACATTTTATTGCTAGTCGGTATATCGAATTATCAAAAAAATATTAGTCTGTAAAATCCATCGATGTGTTATTAAATTAATAAATATCTTTAAAATTGAGTAATTTTTTGCGCGCTCTATAACAAAAATATATCAGAATATACCCTCCTCATCTTACCAAATACGAAAAATATCGTTTTAATATTAGCCTCTATAGATGATGAGATGTTCATCGCGATCTGATTATCCAAATGAATTTAAATCTAATTTTAATCACTGCTATGTAGAGCGTACTCGTCATTAGATCAATTTTTACAATCACAATTGCAATAAATAATGTTGCAGTTTGCACGAAGTCACTTTAATGCTGATTATTATTCGAGAAATTCGAGAGATGAAATGGACGAATCAAAACCGTCGCGAATAAATTGAAATGACATAAAAAGATAGTAATTTTGCGTTTGAGAATGGTTTCGCTGAAATGAAACGCGATTTCAGTTCTGTTAACTTAAATTAAAATTATAGAAGCCGAAATTATTATCGTGCAATTTTCCGTTTAACTGCGATGTTGTGTTAAATAATTTAAAGACATTAATTCATAAATTCGGGAACTATGATCATTAATAATAGCAGATTGGTGCTTGTAAAACGCGCGCCGAGTCATGCGCTTTTCGAAATATATATACACATAACGTTACATTTTTTTAAATATCGGATGAACTAATTATCGTTATTTCTACTCTTGTCGTAGGGTATCGTAAATTTTATAATCTTCATGGAAAAAGGGAATAAAGTCCGTGCCATTTCGGTACATTCGATCGTTTTATTTTATAATGTTTTTATGTTTGAATCCCCAAATTTACGATCTAAATCACATATCATCTTTTTATAGTCCGATGTTCTTTTATCATAACAATGAACATAATAAAAAAATATCCGACTCGCTACAAATATTTTATTAATTAAAACACGTCTGTGTGTAGTCTTTTGATTACATCATTGACACCTTTAATATTTTATTTAATATAAAAACATGAACCCAATCATTTCATCGATTCCATAATTTTTATCCTCAGAATACGTATTTAATTCGCAAAGCACATCGTACTGTTATCCTCAATTCTCAGTCAGTCAGCTACACTGACACTCAATAATTTAAAGTAATCAATCTTACAAACAATTTTAAAAACTCAAAATCAAATTACAAAATCTCCGAGCCTAAATTGGCACTCTCCATTCCACTTATAAGTAACAGTTTCATCGGCTCGTTATTTCATTGGTAGATGACGTTTCGTACAAACAAATTTGCGCCGCGACTTTTCGCTTTCGAAGTGTTTATTTTCCCCTCAGTTTAGAAGCCGCTAACAATTATTATTCGACTGATATTCGCAATTGAACGAGAAAATGCATAGAGCCGTGCCAACGGAAGTGGACAATAATAAAACATTATCGCTTCCTTATAAGCCCGTTTTTACGGCGTTATGAAAAATGTGGAACGTCTTTTGCCACGAGAAAGTTTCCAAGGCTTTTTAACGGATCCGAAAAAGGTAAACTGCTTATATCCTGGCACCCTTTCGTTATGCTCTACGGAAGACACACACACGGGCGCCGGATATAAACTGCGCCAAACGAACGCTGCGGATGTTCCGCAAATTTCGTTGCGAGACTTCACGCCGCTTTTTCGAGTTCGAAAGACCAACAGATTTACGGCCAAAAGAGCTCGGCTTATTTTTTACACTCTCGTATAATGACGCGCTAATTTGTTTGTTGCGAAATTGTGCGATCCGCGGAACAGTTTGCTTGAATAATGGAAATTCATTTGCTGTTTGCAGAAGTTGAAATATTTTTAATTAGTTGCTTCGAAATGCATTGTAATGCGCTCGGTGTAAAAAAATAAGTAACTCGTTTTTAAAGCGACTGCTAAGATTCAGAACAAGTAACGTTAATTCTCAGGGGCGCCAACTTTGTTTAAATTAATGGTATTCTTAATGGCCGCCGCTTGTGCTTTATTACCAATTATGATTGTTATTGCGGACGAAAATTGTTCTCGCCAATGATGCGTATTAATGGCAAAATGATGGTTAACAAAATCGTTGATTTACTTTAGAGTCGCGAACTAACTATAATTGCAAAAACGGTATTCATATTATTTAATTTAATAATACCTGTCTTTGTCAGCGTTAAACACACGGTACGTATTATTGTTAAACGCGCGTATTTTAATTTAAATGAAACAATTTTAATTACATCGGCACAGAAATACGAATGAAATAAAATATTCGAAATTCGTTCCACGTCAAGAATGCTCGTATAGTTATTATTAAATTGTAATAGAATTGAAACGAAGTTATCGTACATGCATTTTTTCACTCGGTAATCACTTTATTAAACGGACATCATCAATTTGAGATTTGCAAACGTATATATGGCTCAAAAGACTCGCATAACAAATGTTTATTAACGATAATTACGTTAAATATATATAAATTGATGCTAGAATCAAATTCCAAATTTATCGAAACTGTACACATTTTACACTTACAGTTCATTCCGATAATTTAAACACGCAGAAAAATATTGCATTAAAAATTACTGAAAGTTCAGTAAATATTATGAAAAACACAATAACTCACGGACAAAACAAGTTAGAAATTTACCAACTTTTCAGTAAACATTGATGAATGTTTGTAAATAGATACCGAAAATTCATCAATGTTTACAGTAAACGTTCGGTATTGTCTGACTGAATTTTTGTTTTGTCCATGAGTTACTGTGTTTTTCATAATATTTACTGAACTTCCAGTAATTTTTAATGGAACATTTTTCTGCGTGTATATATATAAGTATATTTTAAATTTGGTATCATTTAAATTAACAGGATTTAAAATTTGTATAAAAAAACACCTTAAACTTTCGCAATTCCAATTGCATGCAATCGAAATGACATGCATTCGAAATCGAAATCGTTCACTTTCTTCAGGGAGAAAAATAAATAAATATGTATTTTTCTTATTGGGACAAACGTCTACAAAAATATAGTTTGTACTCTCTAAACAAAAGAAGAATAAGAAGAACAAAGTCCACAAAACTTTGGTTTCCTTCGATTTAAAAAGTTTCCCTAATATGTTCGTATTTATCAAATGTCGATTCATCATTAACCACGTACAACCTGAGCCTATCATTTGTATGTAACGCACTGTGATTAAACGTTTGATGTGGTGCTGTGAACGTGAAATTCCATAGCATAAACAAAGCAAGAGCAGCAGCGGATGAAGGAGTTGCGCGATAAAAGTAATGGCAGTAACATCTGATGAGCAAAAACTCGTAGAGAAGATACTCTGCGCCATCCACTTGGTCGAAATGCACATCGCAGCGGCGGCGCATTGATTTTTCGGTGCAGCGTTCATTATTGACGATTAAGATGTTATAGTTTAGCACAGTTGTTATGTGCTGCGGTAACGCAAAATAATTAATGTATTAGCAATATGCGTGGTTCGGGATCGAATGGAGTTTGAAAAGCGAAGCTCGGCGTAAGTCGGTATCAATCATTTTTGGAGCACTTAAATTTAAAAAAATCAAATTTTGTTATTGAAAAATATTTGATTGAAAAATCGCTATTTCTGACAACTTGATTTCTCTCGTTCTCGGAGCAATTATATTGCCGGTTACGTCAAAATAAATATTTCATGTTGCCATCGGAAACTCTCGGTATCGAATTCATATATATATATATACGATCCACGCGGCACATTACTTTCAAAAACGAATTTATAAAATCGAATTGCGCGATATCCGCGCGTCAACTCGGACGTTTGAAATCCGCGCAATCAACGTATTCGTTTGCAATCCGCGTCTACGCGCGGCTTCGTAATTACGCGAAATACAATTTTAATACCACGCGGACCAATGTTTTGCGCGTTTCCGCGTTAAAAATAATAAACGAAAATTGCGGCCGAAAACAGAAGGAACGCGCGCGATTGCCGGTCCGCGAATGTTTATCCATCCTCGCTTTTACGCGCGCGGATCCCGCAAGAATGCGCGGCACTTGGTTCTCGGGCGAAATTATTTACACCAGTCAAAAGTTGTCGAACCAAACACGCGCGTTAACGCGATGACGTGATTCGTTCGTTTCGCAGTTGTGTGGCGCGTTGCAAGCGGCGCCGGCTTAGTTTGGTTGACGCTTGTTTACGAGCACGCGAACGGCTCAACCAAGGGATTAACGCGACTCATGCGGAAGACAATACGGGTCTCGACGAATTCGACAGCGGGCCTCGAGATATCGGTAGCTGCTTTATCTTGGTTTGAAAAAAGAAACGGCTCGTTATTTCGCGGATATTTTGCAAATTTAATTCCGCCGAGAACGTTTTAATTAAAGTTAAATAATTGAACGGCGTGTTTAAATTAACACTCGCGCTTTGTTTTTCGGGAATAAAGCGGGAGAGTTGCGCGACTGTGTAGTAATTGTTAAAAAGTGTTTCGTCGCGCAGTTATATACGTACGTTGCGTAAACTCAGTGTTAATATTCAAACAAATACCTCGCCGGGTCGGTGGTCTTCCGAGCTTTATTATCATCTTTTGCTTAATATCACGAAATGCGAAAATTCAACTGAGCGTTTGTTTCGTATAATTTTTGAATCAACGAAACATTCAGCTCGAAAGCTACATGAGGCAGCGCTAGCGACTGGGCTTAAAGTGGGCCGTCGTTGTTCGAGCAACTGAAGCGTTTCGAATTAGGCACTTACGACTCTCGATTTGTGATTATTATTGATGCGCTTATCAGTAATTAATTTATTGATGCGAAGCGATTTGCGCGCTGTTGAGGATAAAAATGTTGAATTTGAATATTTCTCGAGTTTAGTCGGGAATAACACGAAACCAGTCGAAAATGGAGACTCAGCCGAATGCGTATTTGTGCGCGTGTCGTCACTTTTTTATCTTCGCGTTAACCGAATCTCACTCGTTTCTCCTTGACATATAGGTTGAATTTACCTGATAGACATCCTGAGGGAAATTCGTGTCGAGTCCAGTCCAAACGCTTTATTTTTTGCCCTTCGCAGCCCTTGCGTTACGTGACTTACGTAAAAAGTTTCGCTCAAACTGCGAAATTAGCTATTTTCAAACATCCAGCGTTTGAAACAAATAACAGTTGAAGCATTTCCACAAATAACAGTCTAGAAGTTATTCGGGGTATTTTTTGCGTTTGATAATCAGCATGGTTAAACAAGAGAGTTATATTGTTTTTATTATCGTTTTTTCGGATGACTCCAATTTTTTAGCTTTTCATTTACCTGAATTTATGACATAATGACAGACACAAAAAGTTAAAAAAAAAACAAAAAAAAACCTCGAAACCGTCAACAAACAAGAAATCACAAGAAAACCCACCACACAACTAAACTAATATATTACTACCAACATAAAACACCTA
>JABFQC010002925.1:0-15038 GCA_022817085.1 Psilanteris sp. ZL-2020
GCATAGTGTGGTATAAAAAAAAATTAATATTCTTCTGTTCAATTTTTTATAAAAATCCCACGATCTCGTCAAGCGCCGGTCGGCCGTTCGAGCGCAAGTCGGGTTATAGAATCCGACCCTTCATATAAGCATTTGCCTAATTAAATTAAACATTATTTTTTATGATGTTATCTACTAAATTGTAAAATCTGACATGAAATAATAATACTACCATCTTAAAACATCAATTTTAAACCTTTTATTTTTTATGATTACTTTTTTTTATTTATTTGTGCATATTACAATTTTACCATAATTTAGTGGTTACATTGGCATTTTCAAATTCAGTTAATGACTTTCTTGAATATTTTACAACCTCGACTAAGGTAAGTCGTCAATATAATTGCAAAGCAATAACCTAATAAATACGCGGTATATTTCTCGTATATATATATATGCATAAGTAATTGCGGTACTTCGTATTGCAAGCACTTTTCATAATTCGTGCACAAAAGAGCGAATAGTGATGTTCCGCATTAACGATCGCGATGTAATTTATTCGTCGAATGGGTTGGAAAAAATCCAGATAGATTGCAATTAGTACAATGATAATTTTGCGAAACGATAACCATTAACCTAGTTCGCAAAGAACGGTGTGAACATGTATAATAGAGACACAGTGAAATTCTCTCAACTTCTTTTGCAGAATCTCGGAAATCTCGAGCGCGATCGCTTACATTATTAAGAATCCGAGAACTTTATTGCCATGAAAGAAACGAAAATGTTATCTCGCTCGTTGCCGGTTACTTCCTTACGCGTTTCGAGGGTGGTTTTTGCTATTCATTTTTCGGAAGTTATAATAAGACGAAAGCAAGTCAAGCAAATAGAAATGCAGTGCGAGTTTCGGATCCGCGTTTTTTGCGGCGGAAAAATGTTTGCACGAAAGTAAGGTGGGGTTCATGGAAGGTCCTGGATTGTGAATCCTGTTTAGGAATATTAAGAATATATCTGATACAAGTGATCGATAATAATTATGGTAGTTTCTATATCAATATGGAACTGATCGTAATAATGTGAATTCTATTATATTCTAGTTTGGACGAAATTACGCCGGAATGTAAATTAGATTAACATAATTTTCTGCAAATTTGATTGGATATTATGAAATGTTGAAATACGTGAATACAGGTGAGTATGAATGGAACGTTGAATGAGAAACCTTATTAAAGGGCGAGATTTTTTACATAGGATACAATAAAAGTTATAATTTAATAAATAATATTATCATTTGTAAATTTATGCTCAAAATCAAAGCTACCTTTTTGCTTATAATATATATAAATATTACGTAGCATCTTTGTTTGTAGTATTTTTAATGCTATTTTATATTGTATAACATTGTTCTATATATATATATATATGTAACTCATTAAACATATATTATCTACTAACTTCTGAGTTTTTTATTTGTGTAAATTTTTTTACATCTTTTTTCAGTATCTTACAAATTCTACGGTAAGTGATTATAATTGTTATATGGAGGAATATCGCAAATAGTGTTTATAACAATTGGGACAAATGTAAAACTGAAAATTCTAATTGTGAAACGACGAATACAAGCATTTTTTACTTCCAAATTTCAGTGCTTGTAACATGCCAGCAACAAAAAATTTTATTGCATCGAAAAAAATTGAATAAATAATAAAACGCATGCTAACGACTTTGAATTTAATAACATCAACCATATATCGAAATAGTCGCGTACGAGCGAATCGCTGACCGCAAGCACACGTAGAAATATCATCATGCTGATCGACTATTTGGTACAAAATTACTATTGATTCTGCAAGTTCAATCGTGACGATATAATAATAATTTAATATAACTGCGTTCACTCTAACGACTGAATAATACACTTTCCATGCTTTGTTTGGATAACAGGTCGCAAATATTACCAGCTGCTGCAAATCTTGGTTTGATACTATGTTCGTCTAGAATAAAAATAATCACTTATGGCTGCTTACAAGTTACATTTCGGATCGAAATTTGAGTAAATAGAACGCCAAGCACATAAATATCGAATATAAACAATGTTACGCTGCAAAGATCACGCGTTTGTTTGTTTTGCGATCGTTGGTCAAAAAATCTAATATATGTTTTGATGACAAAGTTTTGTAAATATTATCGCAACTAATAACTATAAACTTAACAAAAATATAAATATAAATATGTGTACTAAATTGACCTTTGTTTGAATACAAAGTTGACTTTGCTTTGTCGACTGCTTCGCATGATCTGCGTCTTCGTAAGTGCAATATATTTCGAAGTTTTATGCTCGTAGATTCAAATCATAGAAATATTAAATGATCACGGAACAATATGATGGGATCGTATTGTTGGGCATGTTTCAATGTCCGCGAAGTTCGGGACATTATTTCATTAGAAAGTTTCTAGCTCGGGCGGAAGGAAGACTTGAGCTTTGGTCAATAAACTTTCAGACTGGAAACAAGAAAAGCAGCGGAACGGAAGACCAAAGTTATGTAGAAAGCGTTATCAGAAATTAAGAAATGAAAAAGTGCAAATAAAAGATTGGTAATAGAAGTTGTTGCGTGGAAGTGAAAAGTGTGGCATGTGGCGGGACGGGGGAAGGCGAGGAGGTTATTTGATGCGATGCCGCACGGGTATTTTCTCGGTGCTTTATGTATATATATACGCATTATATATGCAGCCGAGAAAGCGGGTATAAACTTGGAGGAGCGAGACAGATTATGCCGAGTATTTCATCCAACTCGCCGCAAACACCGCTGAAGTTGAAGACGTCAAGTCTGCCAAGTTCGCGCGCAGCCGTGAATGAAAAGGCAGAAAAAGTGGCGTTTCTTGCATCGCAAACAAGAAGTGGCGGCGTCATTAAAACGTAAAAAGTATTTAACGCAACGCCGGGACATGTGTAAAACACTTGATATTACTTGCCAAAACTTTCGTGTAAAGCAATTTGCGCTCCGGGATTGTCGAATTCCAGAACGCCTGTTCTCGGGACGTTGACGCCCCGAAAAAGTGCAGGTTTTGCCAATTTGAAATTACAATTAGATGCCAAGGTGTTTTTCGGTTCTTTATTTATCGAGTAAGCGAGCTTATAAACATCCAAATTGAAAAAGTTTGTTATTTGAATTGGGATTCATTACCAGATAGAGGATGTATGTTGCGTTCAGATATATATATAGTTAACGAGTGGTGTTTCTAAAAAAGGACCAGCTTTTAGGATACCATTATGAATTTTGTAAATTCTAAATAAGTGTTTCTTATTTGGCCGGTCGATGTTTTGATTAAAACTGTTGTCATTGATCACACACATATTCCGCAAATTAATATTTATTTATGAACAAATTCAATATGATTCTTGAAAATCAAAAGTTTATAATAATTTTAATTTCGCATTTATAAGAAATATATCGAAATATGATGAATTAAAAAATTGAAAATTTGAATGAAAAATTTAATCAAGGCTGGCGGTAGCGGGCCGATGAGCCAAGGTTTTTAAAATTATAAAATACCCGCCATGATCGTAGATCATGTTCGAGTTCAGACTTCTAACTCGGAGTCACGAGTTCGAATCCCGGTTGTTGTAGTCTGGCAAAGAGTCTGGCAAAGAGTATGGCAAATATTATAACAAATAAATGTGTTGACTAATTTTTTATATATTTTATGTCTGGCAAAAAGTCGGGCAAGAAGTCTGACAAAAAGTATGGCAATGCAAACATTGCCAGATTGTTCGCCAGATTCATTCTCATGAAGCCATACTTTTCCCCAAACTGTTTGCCCAATTCGTGGTTGCTTGACGATTTGCCATATGTTTTATCAGACTATTGCCAAACTTTTAATAATTATATTTTGTCATGTCAGAAATGTGTACATTTTGCCATACTAATTTAGTATGGCATAGAAGCTGAAAACGGACGAGATTCAGACTGTCGTCATACTAATTATTGCCATATTATTGCCAGCTCATTGCCAGACTAATTTTTCCACGCGGGTATGTAGATCTAATATTTTATATAATTAATCAAGAATGTTTGGCAATATAAAATGGCGATCTGCGTTTTATATTCGCTAAATGGATAATTTTAAGAAAAGCCGAATGTTTAATCTATTTGATAATAAAATAGTTAATAAAGAAGTCTACAAGAGTAAAATAATAAATAAAGTGAAATAAAACTAAAAGTTATTAAGAAATTAACGAGTAATTTTTCATAACATTTTTTCATACGTTACTGAACAACTTTGTCCAGTAAGTCCAGTATAAATTAAGATTGCTAATCTTAATTAATTATTTAATTAATTATAATTTGAATATTCGAAAACTAAAGATCAACATTTGTAACTCTAAAAATATAGTGTTTGATTATAAAATGTATTTAAGTTTTGATCCAGTTTTACAATAAACCACGACAATATACATGCTTACAATACAATTTTTGACGTATCTTTTCATATCTCTATGCATTGTACTTCGATTTTACAATTATTTCATAATTATAACACCCTCTGATATTTTTAAACGTCGTACACAAAATAATTACAATTCCTAGCCTTATAAATAATAATAATAAAAACATTTATAAATTTATAATTATATTTTATAGTTATAAATAATCAGTGTTAATTATTTATCCATAATATTCAATATTAATACTTATCCGCTTACACAAAATAACACTTCGAAAATTTTGTTAATAGTAGAATATTATTATTTATTAGAATTCGTTAATAATAATAATTTATTAATATATCGTTGCAATAATTAAATAATCAAATTTCGTACCGCGTTTGAATTATGACTAATATAATATATTAGTAAATATTAATAATTATTAAATGTCTTGTTAGCTCCACATAAATATTGTTTAACTTTAAATTTCAAAACAGACTTATATATATATATATTACTTGTTACATTCAGTTGCATTTAATAATAATAAATTAAAGAACATTGACTTTATATTCAGCTTCTTCTTCTATATAAAAGTAATATAAACATATTTGTTTTCCCAAGGTTTGAAATTACCGTTCCCTCGAAATATTAATTTATGTCTAAGAATTTAATTTTCGAGATATACATTCAAATTCCCCTGCATCATCTACCGAAATTAAAGTCCACATCTCGGTTGTTCCTCATCCTCTTTCATATAGTAGAACAGCTTTATTTTTCGGTACCGTTCTCCATTCGGCCATTACTCACGGTCCCGTACATTTTCCTCCGTACATCACATAAGAACACCTCATCAGACTAGATGAAGTTCCTCCACACTGTCTGGGCAAAATTTAAATATCTACGAGCGCAGTCCACTTTGAGCTCTTACATTGCTTCCAGCAAGTAAGATTATTTGTTTTCGACAAGTGATAGTGAATATGCTGTTCGTATAAGCATTTGCGAAGAACCCAATTGGAATGTTGATCCTGAGAAGTAATAGTCTGATTGCAAGGATATTCACAATATCTATTCCGCTATAACCTTACAACCAGCTCTTATGAAGACTTATCACTTCTTTAACGTACTGGATAATCTTTGCATGCGTAATATTTTATTATTCATTGCTTTGGTAATGCATCAAATTTTTTTAATTAAAACTTGGAATAACTGATGCTCAATTGTATGTTGGTCGATATTGATAAAAAAAGTTTATAGTAGATTTACAGATAAACAATTGATTCTAAAGCTGTATATGTTTACTATTATAACTTTTATGATATTTACTGGTCAATAAAATACTGGCATTAAACATTTTGTAAGGTAGATGAATAGTTAATAAATGTAAAACAATTATAGTTGGCATTTGTGGGTGAAGAATATTATGATAGAATGATAATTTATATGTACATCAATATATAAAGGTTTTGCACATTATATCGAGTAATTGCCGTTATCTGCTCCGAAATACTTGCATACTCTTTATTTTATAAGAATATACATAAGTAATTATATAGAATAGAAATAATAAAATTTTATATTACTAAAATAATTAATTACATATGAAATACAAAAGTTACAAATAATAATAAATAATAACTTTTATCACTGTGTAATTAATTTAATAGAAATTTCACTCCGAATTTATATTAATTTAATCAAATATAACCGAATTTTGTAATTGATTAATATCTTGTATGAATTCATATTTATATACACTTATAATTATTTATCGAATTTAACTTATTTTTATAAATATATATATATATATATCAATAAATTAATTATATTTTCATTTATGCACTTTGAGTTTAATGTTCTCGATTGTTAATTTATATAAATAATTAATAGAAACACAAAGATAGATATGCATACAAAGTTATAATAATAGTTTATAATAATTATAATAAAATATATGTATTAGAAATAATTTTGTAATAAAAAATAACGATTTTGCTGAAAATTAAATCAATGAATTTAATAAAATCTGAACAAACATTGATAACTATAGTTTTAATAACCTAACTATAACTTCCTATATTACATACTATCACATGATGCTAGATTATATAATAATATTATTATGTATTCGAACAACATAAATTAACTGATTACCATAACCGCATTTGTACTTTTTTATATTCAAATATATAACAAACAACGCATGGTGTTTATTATAAATTATTAAATAGCTAAATGAATTATAATCAAAAAGGATATTTCCAAATTTCTAATTGAACAATAACATTATATAATATACTTCATTTGATAAGGTTAATCAATTTATCTGCATTTAAGCGAAATGATTATGAACATTTATAATTCCATTGTTCAGCCAGGACAAGATATTGTTTTAAAGGCTGAAAGCTAATCAAACGGTCTGAAGCTAATCAATTTGAAATAATTATTTTGTACAAATAATCAAGCGATTAATTAAATTCACTTAAATAATTGATAATAAATTGATTTTAATATAATTAACATTTTATACATTTCTAATAACAATAATAATAAATAGGTATTTTATACAATAACAAAATGATCAAATATTGTATTTATTTATATTTGCTTATTTAACAAATGTTATAACTACTTCTTTACTTTGATTTGTTTATGTAAGATTTTATATCAATTAAATACTTTATTAAAGAATATATTAATTAATAATGCAAGGTACATATGGCTATAATATATATTGTATAAATAGCAAATTTAAATAAACAAAAAATTTCACATTTCAAGTACCAACAAATTTTCAAACCAAATTTCCAAAATATTCCGAATTCGCTAAATCTATCCACGTTTTCATGCTTAAAATCAGGAAATACAATCATTTTATTTTTTAATAGAACCAAATTATTTGAAAGATATTTGCAACAAAGATGTGATTGTTACAAGCTAATTAACGTAATTTTTCAACGGCAAGTGTACTCGCAAACTTCGCTTCAAACTTTTACTTGCCTCGTTTCCGGCACTTCAATTAAACCATCGCATTTAAGATAAAGACTTTTCCAAGAGGCGTTCGAAAGCATTTAAAATTTGTTTGAATCTTCTGTCGACTAAAATTTGTTATTATTAAATTACTGGCAGTCATCAAATTCTGTGACGTATTTTCGCTCGAATTGTTCGAATAACTATTTCACGGCGACGTCAGTCAAAGCGCCGTTATGCATATGATATTTAGCTGCTTCGTTATAATTTTCGCGACACGGTGTGCACGCGCGGAACAAGTTGCGCGGAATTAAGATGCCGAAAAGTTTGCGATAAAAGTGAGTTTCAAACTAGATGCGACGAAAGCAAAGCGCGAGAGTTGACGTATGAATTATTTAAAATTACGTCGCGTTCGTTTTCGCCTCCCCACTTTTTTTGCACCCCGATTAGCGTTTCCAGGCAGCTGCTTAGACACTCTCGATAGCCGACCGCAATTATTCTCGCATTACGTTCGAACGCCATAATCGCAATTTAAAACGTTTCGCATGATGCCGTGCGGGAATCAGATTAAATACCATTTTGATCAAACCTCGGCAATAAAATGTAGAACGCTGGATCGTTCCGCGCGGAAATGAATGTTACAATAGCTTCCGTTTACTCGCTGAAAATTTCGATTTACACCTGGTAATCCTTCCACCACCCCACCTCATACTTCTCTTGGGTGCCTTTTCCCCTTTTTTTTTGCACTCGAAAGATTACATTCCACGCTCCTTGCGCAGAGACCGTGACTGCAATTCTGATTTTCGTTGGACAGTGTACTAAGGATTTGATGGATTATCCTGTGCGTCCCAAGTTGCTCCAAACTGTTCAATTTATCGGAAAAATCGGCGTATAAATATCGCGACAATAATATAAATTTCGAAATGCCACCGAGCATTAAATCAGAAATACAAAACGTATTTTTAAGAACCGAGAAGAAAAAGGATGAAAAACAACGGAAGAAAAGGATAAAATGCAGCAGAAGAAAAGAAGATTTACGACTCCGGAGTGTAATTCGGCCGATTGGTTGATTCGAAAAAAAAAGAAAAAAAAATAATAATAATACAAATTGCATTATTTTTTTCACAATCCACAGAGTTCGGGCTCAGAAGCGCCCTCTAATGTGTCCGTTAAATAAATAAGTAAATAAATAAATATAAAATACTTTTACGTAGCTTTCGAACTATTTCGTCGAAATAATTGACTACAGTATTTCGAAGCCAATTGTGACGATCGAATACAGGTTTGCAGGTGCAATTCAAAGTTTTGATGATTACGAAAGTTGTTTAAAAGAACGCGAAAGTTTATCGAAGAACCGCGATGAATGGAACGAGAATGCCGGCCGGTTGCGAACGAGTGCGAATTATTTATCCAGAATGGCAAAAATTCGGCCAACTCGTAAAGGACCGATTCGTTCGGACGGGAATATGACGAACGGCTGGCAATTAAATCTCGCGATTACGAATCCCATTCGGGCCACTTTCAATTTGGGCATCAACTTTTCGCGCGGATACGCCATTGAGGCAATGCATTTTACGACCCTATAAAGTGTTTAATGTTCATTTCGAAATATACGCGAATATTTTTTCAGTGCCGAATAATAAGCGTTGTTCGTCGCCGACGCAAACGCAAAATAATCAACGCGATCATTATACAGCTCTATTACTTGCGAATGCAAAGTTCTCGTAGTGAGTTCGACTTTGTATTTTCCTTCGTTGTTTGTTTCGGGTTTCATTTTTCTTGTTTCTTGTTTGTCGCGGCGTCGTGAGCTCAGCATTTGTTTACCTTTTGTTGCTCGCGATTTTCCACGGAAAGCTTGATCTCTGTGCTTCTTCCGGTGCGCTTTGCGGAAAATTGGTTGAATAACATGTAACGTTTGCATTTCAATTAGGCCGCAAAATCTTGCAGCTGCGGTGCCCGTTGACCGTGGTTTCACATTCATAATGGAATTCCCTGAACGGGCATCCCTTGATCCATCTATCTTTACCTATCCGTCTGTCCATTTATTTGGCCCGGCTTTCTTTCCCGCAGAGCGGATCAGCATATTTTGAACAAGTGTTCCTTTTCGTTTCAGTTGCCGCTGACAAGAACGAGCCATGCGTGCGCTCTGTTCGTATATTGTTTGCAGCGGAGAAACCGTCCGGTTTGTTTCAGCCGCTATGCGGAATTGAGATCATCTTGAAAATTCATTTCGGGGTAAAAAATGTTGAAATTTTACTAGAAACACCCGGATATCATTATGTTTACATTAGATATTGTATTTGTTTTTGTTTACAATGAAAGATCTTCTGTTTATATTGACATTACATTTCCTTTAATTATGCCATATTTGATGAGTAATTTGATTGATTGAAAAGGCGGTTTAAAACGTTTAATTTCATTTTTAGAAACGGCTTTAAAAATAGAATCTAAGAAGCTTTCAAATAGATATATAAAAAATTTATATGAATCCCTACTAGTACAAATATCATACAATATCCATAATATTTCAATGTCATATCTATTGTCCAATTTTTTAAAAAATTGGATAACAGATAATTGTGTGATATTTTATGGACATCTCATGATATTTGTGCTAGTAGGGATCTAATAGTAAATATAAAATATATTATATGGCTTTGAAATATAATTTGAACAAAAAGATAAAAACCGTCTTCTGCTTTATGACAACTATACTTGACATACCAGTATGGTACATCAGATTCGACAAATCATTATGTGCAACGTACAGTCGCCGCATGTAAAACATTGCTGAAAAGAATAACCGAGTCCTTCTACTCGAATAAATTGGTTCGTATTTTTAATCCGAATTTCTCGATTGCCGAAGTTTTGGTTCTCGATATAATTCCGACGTTGTGTAAAGAGTAAAAAAACAGCCGAAGTTTCATAATAAAATAGTTGTACGCTTGTTATGTGGAAGTTAAAGTCAAAGAAAGTTAACTGATGTAAGTGGATTGAAATTGAAATGCACATTAGATGTAATAAGCTGCAGAGCTTGGCGCACTGTAAACACTACGAACTTTCGAGACAAAAGAAATTATTTTACGATTCGATCTAGTAGTATATACGCAAATTGGTTTGGTGCTTTTTAGGATACGTTTATTATCGTTCTATATTGGGAGGTTAATCATTTTGGTGAACACTAATTTTCGTATATTATTATATGCATAATGGAAAATCGGTCCTGTAGACGGTACTGCTAACAGACATAACAAATAACCTTATTGATGTCAATATCGATTGCAAGGAAATCCATTGAAATCCAACGTAGGTATCGACTTCAAAAGTGACAGTAAATGAATTAACTATCTCAGAAATGGAGTAGTCCGCATTCATCAGCTGAATCAATATCATTACAAGACGTTGCTCCTGCTCACGAACTAAGGAGTAGATGCGACAATAAATAAGGACAACGTGGTGTGAATTCTAACCTCCAATAGGCACCTGATTCGCTCTCCAAATTGACCCCGCCAGGCGGCCATTTTTTCGCAAATCCAAATCAAAGAAATGCATTTCACTTTTTGCCGCAATGCTGCACATACAAAATGAACAAATATTTGACGGTACTGCAAAATTCATTCAATATTGCTATTGCCGTGATATCATGAAAGAAGCTGGTTCCATTTGGAAGAAAATAAATGGAGGATTGAGCTTTCTTCTTTCAACGTAACACAGAACTTCAATCTATTTTGAATAAACGATGACCGAAGTGGAATAATTTAAAGGCACGTTTGGGAACACATGGACAAAGGGTAGTTTTATAAAATGTCATTTATTTTGGCTGCGAATTCTTTTTCGCCTAATGTGTTACGATGTAACATCGTCATTCGATGTATTATGCAGTTTGAATCAGGCTTATGCGAGTTGTGTAACAGTTTAAAAGTAAAAGAAGTGATCGATTTGAAGGGACCCGTCTAGTTAGAGGTCAAGACGAGTATACATTATTCATTTATATATACATATGTATAATACATAAAGAAGCATCGACTTTTATTGAAAAGCCGACAGATAAGTTGCTCTATTGTAGCGTGTCCATTTATAAACAAAAATATTTTTTCATTGCAATCAAATGATTATACGAAAATAACTGAAAGATGAGTGTATTAATCCCTTTCTTGGTCACCATTTTTACATACAAATACAGTTTTTAATAATTTTATCAAATCAATCCAAAACTGCAATTCCAGCGCGATTTTAAGAGAACTTTATTTTGATTCTTCCTGAATCCTTACACAATGCTTGGATCCGTCAAAGTATTGATCACATCTAGGACACATAGGGTTCTGACCTCGAAAGAGATTCTTAATGCTAAATCAATATCATGTTGAATGAACCGAACCCGAGAGCGAACGCGTGAAACGTAATTGTCGAAATTGCGATTCGCAAAGAGTCGGGGCAAAACGGAACACGAGACGTGGCAAGACGATAAGATGCGCAAACGAAGAATCGGTACTTGCAAATGTTGAAGCATAAAAACAAGAAGATAATTATTTAATTCGAATTTTATTACATATAAAGGAGAAACTGGACATATTTGTGTACTTTAAATTTGTCCGTAGAAACAAGAATAATTAGTGCAAACAAAAATACGAGGATTTTCGATGTAAACAAAAACATTTTTAATATAAACTGAAGGATTTTGAATGTAAACAAACGTAACAAAGTAAACAAAAATAAAAATTTAAAACCGCGTATTTTGCGATACGCGGCAGGACGATAAGACGCGCAAACGCAAGAAAAGATATTTATAAATCCTGAAGAACAAAAAGGACGAAATTTTGCCCAGCATTCCATGGTCGCATAATGTTGCATTCATATGCAAATTTGTGCCATGTAAATTCTGCGAAAACCATAACGTACATTGCATTCAGAATCCGCACGCATCAAAATTGGAATTCAACATTTGTTATTCCGTGCAATTAAAAATGTAAGGTTGATGCCTGCCAGACATAATGAAATCCGCTTGTTTCGGCCCATTGATAGACAAACCGACTAAAAAGGCGCTTTTTAATATCACGCAATTTCATCGGCTCGCCATTGTCGCTTGTTTCGCGGCTCGCTTAACATATTCCGCTTGGCGAGAAACCTGCAGCTCCGCAAGATTCTCAATTCGAGACATTGGTACACGATGTACAAGGTACGTCCTCTGTCTCAATGCAGTAAATTGCCAACTACAAGAGCAATCTGTCATTCGCAACTGTGACGCTTTGGAGCGTGGAATATGCGCATTTGCCAGCATGATGCGATGCATGACGGAAGCGTCGCGACGCCGACGACGCATCGGCAATTCGTGAAATATCGCTCAGACGCTGGCTTGATGTGACTTACGAAATACAGCTTCGATCGGGTCGATGGATCATCATTAAATGATGGAGTTGATGAAACGCCCGAAACAGAATTATTCTTGGAGTCATTTGGGAACAATACGAAATAAGAGTGAAGTTAAAACTTGTTTAACGAATGGGTTTTAACATAGTGTAAAGATCTTTAGAAAACTGGAAATTTTATCGTGAAAGAACAACGCGAATTGAATTTTCTAGCAGCTGCAAATGAAAGAGGATTAATAATAAAATAAATGACCGTAATATTTAAAATGAATGGAAACAATTTATTTATTTTCTCTGTATTTATAGTAATCCTTTGAATGAATATTTAGGTAAGTATTAATATGTTATTTTGTATTTAATTAATTAGTTAAATTGTGTAAATTACTGAGTCGTATATAAAATTTAATTTGTCTGTATCTTTTTTTAATTTTAATTAATGTTGTTGTTGTTCTTTTAATAAATTTCTTCTTGAAAAATCATTTCTTATATAATGTGTTTATATTAATTCCTTCCTTTATCACGTGTTTTGATAATATCCCAATCAAAACTATGTAATTTGCTTATAATATATACAGAAAAAGCTTTATATTTATTGGAATATACTTGATATTTTATTATAGATTTTTAGTATAACATATTTTTTAGATTATATTAATTATTATTATGTGTATCTGAAAAATCCTTCACATTCTGTGAACTTTTAATAAAATTTAAAAAATATTTGTTCTATTTTTTAGTTTATGTAACGGTTAATTTCATAAACATTCCAGTAGGACTTTTAATATATATAGAATATATTCCTTATTTCCAACTCGAACGTTCAATGATTAAACACCAAAACGTCCATCTAGGAGAGGGTCTAATGACTCTTGGACTTCTGGAGTCATTAAACCAGCGATCTATTTGCAATTGAGCGAAATAATTGGAAAAATAAATATCCGGTGTTTATCGGTATATAGCGTCATCCGAGAGTTTGCGTCGAGTCAACAAAATCATGATTCTGATTGTAGCGTTTTAAAATATCTGCTGTCGGTGTTCAAATCCTGTCAGACCTTATCGAAAGACGACGCCAAGTATTGATTCGGTTCATCCTTTATCCGTCGCCGTGCACATCCCCTCCTCCCTGTTCCCATCGGCACAAATTGATTATTTTTCGACGACGCGCAATTGCAAGTTCTGCTGCAAAACAGTCCAAAGTAAATATTACACAGAAACGGTGTTTTACTTTATTTTGCAGTCCGAGATAGAAAGCATAAGCGTCGCGACTTATTCCGCCTTCAGCGCGCGGACTTCGTATCGACTATCCCCGTTGCTTTTTGCGAACTTTGTTTTCCTACCATTCATGAATATCTTGCGCATTCTTGAGAACGTTAGATGAGAACTTCTCATTCTTATTCCTTAACTTTAAAGCGTAGCACGAATGTTACAAAGCGAGATTATTAACGATTCTTAACAAGATAAGAAGAAAAATAACGTCGAAGAAACGCATCGGCGAGAGGAACAAATGGGAAAAAAAAGTACACGAAAGATTGCATAACAAAGTTTCGCGTATTTTTTAGTATCTTTCATTGGTGGTGGATATGCCCAGAAGCTATACTTCAAAGTTTGCGAGCGGCCGCCTTTGCAAACTTCGGGACAAGCATAAACGCACTGTTTACTGCATTTCCGGCTTCCTCTGAGGAAGCTTAAACACCGCTCTTGCCGGAAATGGGAAGAACATGGAAACTCAAAGATAATAGTCGGGGGATCAGTTGGCTTGATTGGTCACTGTTCCACTAAGCGATTTATCGTTACAGAATTCCTTGCTCGCCGGCAATGATACGTTTAATCCAACGCGTTCCGCGTGCTCAACAAAATATAAATAATACCGCAGACTTTCATTTGCTTTCGAGTAATTTATTTGCTTGAATCCAACCTCGAACTGTTTCTTCGTTAGGTGAATTATTTGGTCCTCAAATTAGAAATTGAAGTGCATGTCTATGAGGAATTCGCAAGTTTATATGAAAACACAGACAAAACGCGTAAAGTACGGTCATTACTGTTCGCGGTTTATGGGGTATTTATGCAGCTTTCACGAATAGTATATTAAGAATAATGTTTTTAATGATAAAATGCGCGGTATTCGATCGATTTTAATTTGAAGTTTAAGTTTGTTCAATTTAAGGCATTACACGCAGAAAAAAATAATGTTGATTCAACAAAAATTATTTTGTAAATCTATTTTGTCAATACATATAGCAGATTTGTTTTATTCAACACAATTATATGTTCGATTCAACAAAATTGATTAGATAAAA
>JABFQC010002926.1:0-15037 GCA_022817085.1 Psilanteris sp. ZL-2020
ATAATGAAATAAAAATAATTAATAGATTATATTAGATAATATAATTGCTATTATAAATAACATGTATTATTAAATTCTTATAAGATATAAAGTTTTGTAGATAATTAAATAATAGTGAAAAAATAAAAATAAGATTCTATACAATTAAGCTTAAGTAATTAGTTGATATCATCGAAGTCGAATACAAATGAGAATTAGGTGACATAAATTTAAGACTATGTAATTTTGTTTTTTTTTAACGGCATTTATAAAATGTAACTGTGATTAATTTGGTCCAAACAAGAATACACAATTTATTACTTGCAATTGCCGATAAATTGCAGGCATAATCAAATGACAGAATGATAAAATAATTTTTAATGCATTTATAGGGAATCTTCGTCAATTCATAATAAGTTTTCCGCTTATAAAGAATTGAAATGTATATATATAGAGTATATACGTAATTTACGAATCTTTTTTTTTAATTTCACAATCTTGCAACGTTAACAAACATTGAGCCAAGCTTTCCGTATTCACCGAATATATATATATATATAATCATACTTATGCATATAAAATATCATGATATTATTGAAAGGGCCTATTAATAGAGAAAGCAATTATCTCTGATTAAAAAAGAATATGGACTATCTTCTCGAAACGTAATATTATATTTTTTTGAAATTTTATTATGGAAAAAATATTTAATCATATATAACTCTATCTAGTTGTCTATCTATTTAAAATGTGTCATTTTGAATCAGTATCTGACGTCCCTGACCTGGATGTTCATTATGACTTTTGCGGCACCTTTAAAAGACACCTTTTTGATATTACTGCTAAAGCCACTAGGACATTATGTTTTTTAAACAGGAACACCAAGGATCTTAAGTCTAACTCTTACTGTAAACTGTATCTCACATTGGTTAGACCAATTCTGAAATATTCAATTTCTAAGAACTTACATGTTCAGACATTCGGAAGGTACATCAAAATTCAGCCATAATTAAACCGATGCTTTAATTACTTCTAACCTACCTATGTTGACTTATCGTCGGTCTTTAAATATTTATATATTTATATATTTTTATTCAAAATGATGAAAACTAGGGAAATTTTATCGTTAGTGGATCCATCAATTAAATTGAAAACTGATATTTTTAAAACTACTGTCTACATATATGTAAATTATCATATATCTGTCCGTTTAGAGGAAGTAAATAAATAAATATTTGTATATAACTATTTTTTGCGTGTTATATCTTGAAAAAGAGCGGGTCACCAAGATTTTTGTGCGTTGCTTTTAAGGTTTTATGTCTCATAAGGTTTGAGTTTTTATAAGCTTTGATATTTGTTGCTTTTAAGTTTAAAGTTTCTTATTAATATGTTTTGAGTTTTCCTTTATCTTAAATATGTTATAATAAGAAGAAGAATTACTACTATTACCAAAAATAATTTATGTTAATTCTTATTATCAGAAAGTATATATGCAAAATTACAATTAAATTAAATAAAATGTATGATAGAATTATTTTTTGGAACACAAATAATTATATCATTTTAAATTAAAATATATCAATCTAATATCACTAATAATTTGTAAATTTTTTAAAAATAAAATCATCCCAAGATGATTATATTCTGAAGAAATTAATTATTACGTATTAAATTTAAATTATTAAATGAAAATAAATTTATTACAAATATAATGACCATAAGAATCTAAAATGATGAATATCAAATTATATATTTTATGAATATATATTTGATATATATTATTCGTACATTCGCAGTAGTCATTCACAATTTACTTGTCATTTAAATAATTATAAAATTAATATTTATGTAATTTATACTAGCATGCATAATATTCAACTAGCATTTATAATATTCATTGTATTTTTAGGTTGGTTTACAAAAGTTTTTACCCCGGTCAGTATTGAACGGCATGAAACCAAAGGCTCTATTAAAGCTCATTAAGCATCACTTCAAAAAAGTGGCCGCTCTCTCAGAATTGGAGTGTATGTTCAAATTTTTCGAATTACTGCGTTCCTATTATAAGTTCGATCAAGAAAGATTTACTTGTGCTTTGGGAGTGAGTATTTGTAAATTAAATAAATTTACCTTAATTGATATTGATTCATGTTAGAAATATAAAATAATAATATCAATAACTATATTTATTTCAGTCGAGTTGGTCGATTCCAGTTGAACTAGTCATTGGACCTGATCTTGGAATTTCATATTTAGCTCACCGAGGAGGCACTGTTGTATGCATAAATATAGTTAAACTATGAAATAGAACTATTAATTACAAAAAAAATTAATAACAATAATACTTTATTATTTATTAAATTACAGCCAGAGCTATTAGCTGAATTTTCTCAGATCCAATCGATCCAAACACTCGTGTCAGACTGTAAAGAACATTCAAAGGCATGTATAAAATTACGTGTAGCTGGAGCTCCAGAGACCCTAAGCATTACTTGCTCAAGTTTGGATCAAGCTGAAAGTCTAGCAGATCTTATTGACGGTTACTGCAGATTAGTGACTGGCAGCAATACATCTCTGTGGAATAGAAAAGGTAAACACATAATACTGTGATAATTAATTCAATTAACATTTAGTTGTTTAATAATATTAACACTAAAACTATTAAGTATCTAACTAATATATTTTCACAAGCTGCATCATGGAAAAATTATCCTTGTCCTTGTAAAGGTTTGTATTTTATATTTATTCATACATTTTTATAATTTTTTATAAGTTTTATAATTTTATATTAACATAAATATTAAAATAATATGTTTAATAATTACAATTTTAAACACTTATATTTTAGATGCACAACCTCCAAAATATAGACAAGATGGTTCTGGAAGTCCTGAAAAAACATCTGCGAAAACTGGTACTATTTTATCTGAAGACTACGCTGAAATAGTAGATGAAGAAGGAGACTATTCAACACCAGCAAGTAAGGTTTTAAATATTATAAAATGTATAAATATAAGTTTTAAAGTAGAAGTAATTCATTATTAATAAACATGTTATAATTATCTTTATAGCACGAAATTATGAAATAGTAAGGAATCAAGTAGAGTTGGGTGAAATAATAGGAGAAGGACAATTTGGCAACGTGCACAAAGGTTCTTATAAGGGTCGTGATGGTCATACGTTTGCAGTTGCTGTTAAGACTTGTAAAGTTGATGCAGATTTAGCAACGTCTGAAAAATTTCTTGAAGAAGCATGTATGTTCAAAATATGTTAATTGAATTCTCTTGATATCTAAGACAATATTAACATAAACAATTAAAATATGTTTATTTATTAGTAAAATTGAAGCTAATAGTAACATAATAATAATCATAATAATAAAAATAGAAATAAGTTTAATTGAACACAAAATTGAATACATCATTTTTAATAAGTATAATTATTTTCAGATATTATGCAACAGTTTGAACATCCCCATATTATTCGATTGATAGGAGTTTGTTCCGAAGCACCTATCTGGTTAATAATGGAACTTGCGAGATTAGGAGAAATGCGCGCATATTTGCAATCTAATAAAAATCGCTTGGATTTAGCAACATTATTATTGTATACTTTTCAATTAAGCACTGCACTATCTTATTTGGAAAGTAAAAAGTTTGTACACAGGTTAGAAATACAATAAATATTGTAAACTATTCATGTATTTAAGCTATATGTTAACTAATTATAATATATATATTTGTTACAAATGCATACTAAAATTAATATTTATATAATACATAAGAAATAATTGCGGTTAATATATTAATAATATTAAACTTGCTAATAATTGTAGAGACATTGCTGCAAGAAATGTACTTGTTTCTGCTCATATGTGTGTTAAACTTGCGGATTTTGGATTAAGTCGATGGGTAGAAGACCAAAGCTACTATACTGCAAGTAAATGCAAATTACCGATTAAATGGATGGCTCCAGAAAGTATAAACTTTAGAAGATTTACAACTTCGTCTGATGTATGGATGTTCGGTAAGACAAAATTGTTTAATATAAATAAAATTTAATTCTTATAAAATAAAACAACGATAATATAATTTTTAATATAATAATAACACTATTAAAACATATTATGATAATTAAATAATTATCATGTTTTGTAGGAAAACATGTACATTTTTTTCTGCTAAAAAATACCGATGAATAATTACAATAGGAGTAATATAAATGAAATATTATTCAGTATTATACTCTTCAAAAATATTAGTTTAATATAGTGTATTTATATTCATAATTTTCGCAGTTTGTATTATTTCACATAAAAATAAATTTTAATTTAATGAATATATGATTATATTTATTTTAGGTGTATGTATGTGGGAAATATTAATGTTAGGAGTTAAACCTTTTCAAGGTGTAAAAAATAATGAAGTTATTAGAAAACTTGAAAATGGAGAAAGACTTGCACTACCAAATCATTGTCCACCACGATTGTATTCTTTAATGTCACAATGTTGGAGTTATGAACCAAGTAAACGACCAACTTTTAAAGATATTAGAGAAAATTTACAGTAAGTATATTTTATATGTATTGTAAATTGATATTTTGTTATTTTATTATAAATACATACATCAATTACATGTATCCGGGATCTTGTCATAGTACCATACATTTGTTTAAGGCAGGGTTTGAGGATAGGTCCTCAAAAGAGGGAGTTGAGGGAGAGGGTGAAGGTTACCGGAATGTCTCCAGACAAAACTTTGTAAAAAAACTATTTTGTACAATCGTAACCAGGCACCCAATTGAGGCATATCCCCAAACTCTGTAAAGTCACAAATCTATATAATATATATATATATCTGGTGAGATCGACCTAGAATATGCGTTTGTTATATGAATTTCTTATAATCATAAATATTATTATTAATAATCGAATATGTTTAACATGCATTTTTACAAATTGGTCATTCATGAAGAATCTGTATTATGACTGACATTTCAGTTTTACACTCATTAATACTATTAATTATTGATAATAAATAATAATAATAATCTGTATTTAAACCTTTGGATTATTTTACATATAATAAATATAAATAAATATACTTTTACAGTATTGCAAATAATCATAACAATTCAAAATATTTCTAAAAAAATTTCAAGTATTATAAGTATTACATATTAATTAATCTATTTACTTCAATTTATAATATTTTATAATATTATAATACTATGTTAGTTCATATACTATTTACAAATGATGATTTAATTTTAATATAACTATAATTAAACTTTTAGTGAAATTTTGTTAGAAGAAAGACACCAACAACAAGAAACAATGAAACGTGAAAACAGACGAGTTCAAGCAATGTCGTGGGGTATGAAAGCAAGACAATAATATTATTAATATTAACTATAATATTAAAACTTAGTTTATTTGATGACAATCTAAATATTTTAGGCGCAGATGACACTCCTCCACCAAAGCCATCTCGTACACCAGTAACTTCAACGGAACAATCGCAACTGGCTGCACCCGTTTCAACTTATATTGTAGCTCAAAGTCCCGAGGTGCTTGCACAATTGCTCAAGGATAATCAGACTAGGGGGGTATGTCCTTCTGTCTACACCACTCCCGCGTCTCCGTTCAATACTCTCGCGGTTCAATTCCAAGATGAGGACAAAGTCCTTACTACGACTACTGTCACCGATTTGCCATTCGCTGAACCTATTGACGCTTCCCTTGCAAACGATATCTCTTCTGTTAGTGAAAGTGGTACTATTCTTGAAACCACTCTTAATTCCTTAGAATCTTCTCTGTCAAGTTTAAATGTATCTTCTGAACTGACGCCAAATCGTAAAATTTCATTAAAATCAGATGCCGCACAAAATTTATATGCAATGAGTAGTAAGGTTCTGGCCCCTGAACCAAAATTTGAAATTTATGGTCCAGTAGCTAATTTTACTCAGAGTTCAGCAATTGTAAACAGTTTATCACAGAGTCCGACACCAACTAGTGCTCTCTACAGTGAAAATTCTGGTCCTAGTAGCCTTACTATTTCTTTAGAGCAAGCGCAAATGGCATCACCAATCGAGACTCTTTATGGTCCGGTGATGAAATTTCGTGCAGAAACGCCATCTATTGTACAATGCGCTCGTGCGAGTCACGTGAATTCACCTGCGCCGGCGCGCGCTGTTTACCCTCAACAGATTTATTCAAATTTACCTGTGACAGATGGTACTGGTATTAGCACAGCAGCACCAGTTTACACGGTGCATGCAAGTGCGCAAGCGCCATGGTTGCATCAGACAAACTTCGCACAGCCGGTGATCGGATCGAGCGGCGCCGTCAAAAGTGATCAGCTTGCGAGCTCTACAGACGGCACGCTGTCCGGTTCCCTAGTATCATCCGCCATCAGCGACAGTACGACCTTATCCACGAGCTCAATCGCCGATGAAACACACTCGGATCAGGTTTGCGATTATATTCTTAGAACGGCGCACAGTTGGCAAGCGTTTAGGTGGATTTGGCTGTGTTTGGTTTTTTTTTTTTTGGTCTTTAATGTCGAAATGAGGTATTAATAGAAAACAAATTAAAAAAAAACTAAGTATTTAAAATTAAAAAAATATAAATAAGGCGTTGCAAATTTTCCTCTTATTCATTTGATTTGGTCATACATGTAATCATCATTTCTTTGTGTATATTTCTAGTTATTGAATACTTTAAAATTTAATTTTAAAATTCCAGCAATTACATTTTCATCATTCCCTCAACTCGACATCTTGTATTTTTCTGCTCACTCATTTTTTATTTATCCGTTAGTTTCTAGTTATGTTATTGATCCTAAATTACGGGTAATAATTTTTTATATTCTGCATTCGAAGTTCGTATTGCATTTATGTGATTAGTTTACATTAGTTCGAATTAACCGCAAGCTGTTCTGTTTCACACACTTTTGTAAACACTTGAGGTTTTGTATAAATATATGATACTTTGGTTTATCAATAATTAATCTTGGTATCACTTCGTAAAGAGTAATTGTAACAAAATGAGAATACAATTGTATAACTCATAAGATACTTTTACGTTTCAATATGAATAGATTTTTTTTTAATTCAAATATTGATATTTGCCTAAATTCAAACTGAATTAATATTTTTTAAACTAATGCATGTTTTATGCATAGCACAATTTTTATTCCTTTCTCTACTTTATTTATTATATATAAATAACACACTATTGCATGTCGTTGTAAGTTTGGCGTCAAATTTTATAGAAATAATGCAATTAAACTTAACGTTCAAATTAGATAAATGAAATATACAGTTTACCCCAAAAACAATATTTATATAACATTTAGTTTTCACTTTAGTTTATAATATAGCATCCTCTTAACTTTATTATATTGATGTATATGTTGTTTAATTTTATTGCCTAGTTTGCATTGGTTGCACATTCATAAATATATTTATCAAAATATATTTTAAATTATAACACAAATATTCTCTGAAAAAATAATTTGAATTGATTCAAAGTTCTTAATAAATTATCAAAATGTTTATATTATATATTTACATTTTAATAATCTACCTTATTAATATAGTTTAATCTATTTATAAAATTGTGTAAATAATATAAATTAATGTCAATTTCAAACATAATATAAAAGTCAAATTTTTTTCCAGAGATTCATGAAATTAAATACAGTTATATTTTATTTAATTATATTATAAATATTATTATTATTAACATTTATATTATTATTATTATTACTATTATTATTAATATTATGATTATTATTATTTTAGAGAAATGCACATTCACAAATAATAGACAATGCAGGCGACAGTTTTAATAATTATATTGAAGATGAGCAAAAATTATTAGAAAAAAGACTTCTGGAACAACAAAGACAGTCAGAGGAAGATAGTCGTTGGCTTGCGAGAGAAGAGGTAAATATTATTATTTATAAACTTTATATATTATGAATTTATTATTAACAACATTTTCTATTAAAAGTTGAAAAATAAAATGTATTAATATTGCTTTGAAACTTAGAGCTGGATTATTAGTAAACTTAAAAACATTAACTTTAATTTATTGAATTGAATTTATTGAAAATAGTAATAATAACACATATATATTCAATAATTAAACGAACTTACCTTAAGTGAAGTTCTATCATAATTATATGGAAAGCCTTGTCTGAGGCGATCACTTGTATTAGCGTTAGCTGCTTGGTCAAAACCACAATTTTATAAATATATTTCGATAATAAAGGAGAGTATTACCAGGGTCTAAGGTGGGTTGATCTCTTAGAGCATTCTGCTCTAGAATATCCTATGAGTAGGAAATCATCTAAATAATTGACAGAAGTGTACTTTCATGATCCGAGGTGTTTAAGAACTGGATTCATAATTTTGGTAAAGCCGTATATTGCTGTATTTAGGTCGAAAGGGAAACAGTTAAATTTATATAAACTATTCCGAAAGGAAAATTAAGAAACTTTTCTGAAGTTAGGGTGAACGAGAATCAACATGTTTGTATCTTCCAGATTTAGTTTAAATTGCTTTCCTCCCCTGATTTTTATTTCTACCAGAAATTACGAAGATAAAAATTCTCCTTCTCAGGAAGAAAGTTCAGAAATAGCTCCATTTTTCAATAATTTTATAATTTCGTCACTACATGGAGAAAACTACTTATATTGTATTAACGCCAAATATACTGTAAATATTTTGTGATTATTATTACATTATTCAAAACGAACATAACAGAAATATTATGTAATCATAACATTACGTTTAATATTATTTACATGATATTTAGTGTAGTTGATCAAACATAATTTTAATAATCATTATGTAATTTCGTAAAATAGAAGTTATAACGTTACAGACATGACGAATTCGGATTGTATGGTGTTCATTTTTTCAACAGTAAGTTATATTAACGTAAATTTTAATGGAATGACAAATATATAACCTAAAAAAAATTGAAATACATTTTCCGTATAATATGTAAATGTGAAATAATTATCTTTATAAATAAATATAGTATTTTGTTATAAGTATAATAATATTGTTTCATTGACAAAGCATATTGGTGGGGAAATGCTATTATCATTCTTCTATATTATAAAAAATAAAAAATATTAACGTCAAAGTTTTGATTAACTTTATATTAAATAATATTGCCAACAAGTGTGTTGATGGTGCATGAAATTGGATCAGGGGGACCCTGTGATCTTAATAAGCCAGAGAGGATGTAACTTCGCGAGTTCTCCTTTGGGCTTGCTTAGGACCAGGCACTCCGAATACAATTTGAGTGACAGTATGATCTCGCAAGGTACGCGCCTTCTTCCGTGGCTCCCTGTGAATACAAGATGATATGTTAGCTTATCGTCACATATATAATTGTCATATTCTGCCAAATTTTCAACTTTAGGATGTTTCAGTATAATGATAATAGACAGATGGTATTTGTCGCAATCTAGTAATGTTTCATCAAGTTACCAAATAGATAAATCCCTGTTATCAGAGAAAGCAAGATCTAGTATGGAGTTATAGCCATTAATAATGTCATTCATCTGATAGAGATTTAAATAGCTTATGGTATCACATAATCTTTGAGATTTTCTCATGCAAACTTATATCATTGACAAAAACAACACAACTCGAATATGCATTCATATCCTAACATACATTAGGAAGATTATAATCGCCCATCAACTACCATTTCTCATCCGGATTTTTCAGATCTAAAGTTTTCACGCATTCACAATGAGATATTATAGAATCAACATTCATCAGACGAGGAAAATATATCGTATTAATTAGTATGCCAAGATCAACAAGCCTAACAAATAAGTGTTCGACATCTTTTGAAGTATCGAGAAGCATAATATATTATAATCATCTTTAACCACAATCAAAACTCCGCCTCCTCTTTTACAATTACAATTATCAAGATTTCTGTCACATCTAAAAATATTGAAATTTAACATTTTAATTCCGAATTAGAGATATCATTAATTAACCACGTCTCGGTAAATATAATGACATCAAAGTTGTAAAGCGAATAGTTCCGTTCTTCTATAATCTTCAATTTTGATTTAATACCTGGAACACTGATAATATATTTTCAGATCTCGACTCTCAATGCCATTGTGTTTTTTATGTGGCATTTTTATCGAGAGAGAATTTTCTTTATATTTATAATTAGAATTTTGTTTTTCTAATTTTAAGTTTAGAAAAAGAATTCAATTTCGATGGATTTGTAATATCAACTATTTGAGGAGTTCCACGAATATATCTAATTGTTTTACATTTTCCATTCGAATTTAATACTGAAAGTTTAGAGTTTAGCTCACGTAGATATTCTCTCTGAATAAATGTTCTATCGGATGAAAGTTTTATAGGAGGATCGATTTTCGAACTATTTTTCAGTAAATTGGAAACCGTGGATTTATCTTTAAAGATGATCTTTATTGGCCTATTTATTCCGTCAATGGTTTTCAATTTACTAATTCTGTAATTATTGACAATATCATCGACATCAATTTCATAAGCACGTTTAAAAATTTCAATTATCATATTTTTATCACTAGCTTTTGAGTTTGTTTCATCTGAAAGACCTGATTCAATCAGGTTATAAATGATTAAGTTTTTCGAAAGATCTTCACACAGAGCTAATTCTGTCAAATTTAAATATAAATAACAAAAATAAATTAAAAACATAAATAACATAAGATAATGCGTTAATAGCAGTTAATGGTAATATAGGAATAAAATAAATCTACCCTGAGACCAATTTAGGCAACAACAACATAACAACTATTATTTAAAAGTTATAATATTATTTATTATAATTTATTGCAAGTATTAATTAAAATAATTAATTTTATTAATACCTTATGTAATTAATTGTAGAATGAAATGTAAATGAGGATAGAAAATATGTTTAAATTAATTTTATTAATTTAAGCCATTTAAATATATAAATAAATTTTATTTTATAAAAAATATTATATGTTAATATTTGATAACAATATAGAATTTTATATTATACAATTTTGTACATTTTTGTTTTTTATACTTCTTATATTAATTTAATTTTATTCATTTGGTTGAAGTATATATAATCTCATCAAGATTAACTTAAATTAACTTTACTTATGTTATCTTATGATCAGTGTAAATTGTAAATAATAAAAAAATGATTCATATATAAATATACTATTGTGCGCACTTGAAATTTTTTGTTTTTAATTATGTGTGATTCAACGAGAAATATAATTCTTACTTTCTTTGACTGAATATAATTTGTCTGTAACGTACATTTTGAAAGGTATTAAAATGTATGTAATTCAAAAGTATACAATTTGTATCCTTTTTTTTTTTTGCAGAAAAGGCTTTCCATAACAACTAGTGGTGATGAAAGTACAAGTCCACCTGTTCCCAGATCAGTCACTGATTCACCAAATCATGAAATTCACACAAATACAAGTTCTCTTGGATCTGATAAATCTGATAAAGTTATAATTGTAAAGGTTAGCGACATAATACTTTTTAATAATATATAATAAAATAAAAACTGTAATAAATGTTTAAAAAATATATAATAAATATATACTTTGTGTAGAAAATGGAGCCTACTCCTACTGCCGACTTGGATAGAACAAATGATAAAGTTTACGATTGTACAACCAGTGTTGTTAGAGCTATTATGTCATTATCACAAGGTGCCTTTATAATTAAATTTTATGTACAAAAATTAAAAATTTATTTAGTTATTTTTTTGAAATGTGTATTCCATTTTTTACAGGTGTTCAGCAAAGTAAAGCCGATCAGTATTTAGAATTAGTAAGAAGAGTTGGCATTGAGTTACGAGCATTACTGTCATCAGTGGATAGTCTCGTTGAAATATTTCCGGTGACTTCACATCGTGAAGTTGAAATGGCTCACAAAGTTCTTAGCAAAGATATGTCAGAACTAGTATCTGCAATGAAGCTTGCTCAGAATTATAGCGCTACTACTTTGGATGCGGAATATCGAAAGTGAGTACTAAAAATAATTGCTTATACATTAAGTAAATTTAATTATTAATCAGCCAGGTGTAATTAAAACATAATTGCAAGTGATATATTTAAATAATAATATTGATAATGGCAGTTTTGAAATAGACCAGTAAAATTCAGTATTTGTTACGTAGATTTGTTAGATTTTTAAAAGACTTTTTGCGAGAAATTGTAACTATAGGTATCCAAACAGCAAATCCTCAGAATATATTTTACTGTTTAATTAAGAATAGTTGATAAACTAAGTTTTTTTTTTTAATTTAACATTACATATACAGAAAATAAGATGACTTTCCAAGTCCAAATACAGTTTTAAATCAATTGTAATAAATTTTACTTATTTTACATATATATCAAACAGTTACGTTTTTACGACATTATTATCCTATTTATAGAGGAATGTTATCTGCGGCGCATATTTTGGCAATGGATGCTAAGAATTTGTTGGATGTAATTGATTCGATTCGTATTCGTTATCCATATGTTGATAGCCAAATTTGTCAAAAGCAAAATGACACGGTCAACATTACACGAGGATCGACACCAGAAAATCGTATTCGATCTAGTCAATCAGGAGAGCAACTTTTAAGAAGAAGTCATTCTAGCGAAAGACAAGGACCTGCCTTTCGACAAAGTCAAAGTGGAGATATTTTACACAGAATGGGACAATCATTTGACAGAGCTTTTCAGGTTTAATGTATACTTAATAGTGAAATATACATCGAACTTATTCATTTATTTAACCATATATTTGAAAAAGTAAAAAGATTTTATACCATTTCTGTAAATTAAACCAAGTTTTCTACATTCTAAATAATAATTATTAATTAAATTTAACATATTATTTTAAAATTACAATTATCTAATATGATAATGAAAATAATTAGCAAATTGTGTATACAAAACATTAGTATTTGTTAATTTTATTTAAATTATAAAATAAAATATATATTAAATATATTTTATAATAATTATTTTATAATAATTTTGTGTTTGTTAAATATGTTTTCAGGATAATCAACAAGATCTAAATACGATTCCTAGTTTAGAAAGAAGACATTATATTGTAACAAATAGTCTTGAAAGAAATACAAATTCTACGCGCCGTTCAATGACAACAAACAGTCTGGAAAGAAAACGTCCATCTTTAATTTCCTGTAATCCGACGTCCACTTGTAATTCTGTAACAGCGAATCTTCCTCCCATTGTTCCCGTTTCTTGTAATATAGTTCAGACAAAAGCACCGATCATACATCAACATCAGACCATTACAACTGACATTAGCCAAACTAAAGTAGTACCTTCGATTAACAACAAAGCAATTCAGGAACACCAAATTCACGAAAGCTAACAACAAAAGCTTTCAATCGAAAATTAATAATTATATATAAACTAAATCATTTTTGATTTCCAATTAAACATACACCTATAAATATTAATTACAAAAAATGATTTTTTTATCATTAAGATGTTTATTTAGTTAGTGATATCAAAATTGCAATTATATCATTAATTAATATAATTTTCATAAAGTTGATAAGTATTTAATCAATTTTTTAGATATTTTTTTTTGAATGTTAAAAATATAACTATTCTGTATTATATTTTTTGTGACAAACAAGTTTATATCTGTATAAACTTATAAATACGCTATCTTATGAAGTAAAAATTCTTGTCAAATTTTATCATTGTATATGATATTAATAATTAAATATTATATATTGAAATTTATTTATATAATATTTATTATTAGAGTAATTCCACAATACTACAAGTCACGGAAGAAAATTTGATTTATTCTTTTGATAAATATTTTGAATTTATGAATTTAAATTAAAAATATTTCATGCATTACTCTACTACTAAAAAATACTTTATTTTTAAAAAGTTGAAAATTTAAACTGTATTTTTGTCGAAAGTTGGTTCGGTGATTTTGTTTTAAAATAGCAAACTTCCAGATTTTCATTTAATATAAAAATTGAATAATTTTCATAAATAATAATTTTACGTAAAAATAATTATGTATCTTTATGACATTTCGCATTTATAATATACGCATTTTTAAAATTATTTGAATTTATAATATGAAAAATTTTAATTACGGTTTAAATATTTTGTTTTAGAAAAAATAATACTTTAAATTTACTAATTAGTTAAATTATGTGTTATTGAAATGCAATCTATTTATATTATGTATTAATATAAATTAGACTCATTAAATAACCATATAACTAAATAAAATATAATTAAACAATTATTTTTTTCAAGAGTTGGTATATGTTTTAGTAACATTGAATAGTATTAATAATTATGAAAAAATACTTGTGACATTTATTATACTATTCTATAATAAGTAATATAATGTCATGTTGAAGTAACATTATAATACATATATATGATTTCCATACAAAATTTTAAGCATAAATGTAATTGCCAGAAATTGATTCTTGGGACCAATAGAGTAGTAATAAAAAAATTTTCATTACATAAAAAGTTTAAACAGAGTATAATTTAATATTAATAAGTATAATAAATTAATATTATAGCTTCGCTAAATCTACAAGTTCAGTTATCATATGTATGCTATTTACTCTAATAATAGTTTTTGTTTTATATATTTCAAGAATAAATTCTCTCATACTGTTATTTTATTACAGAAAATATTGAATTATCTTGTCACGAAATATATAATATTATAAACATGTATTAATATGGTTGTAGAACGGACTGGCCAGATTTGCCTATTATTACAGTATGAATTTGAAAAATGGTATTAAAAAGAATTCAATGAGAAAATAAATAATTATATTAATAAATGATTACAAAATTAGGAAATACTATTGAAGATTGTGTAAATAATTTAAACAAAACTATCGAATAGTAAAAATATATATTGTATTGTAATAATTAATTTAGATTTTGCATTTTTAATTTATTTGCTTCAATTCTGACTCCATAAAATATATATTCCTCAAGCGTACTTATTAAT
>JABFQC010002927.1:0-15035 GCA_022817085.1 Psilanteris sp. ZL-2020
CTCATTTATTACCATACTGTATTGAAATTAAATTGAGACATAACATCTTTGACTGCATTTCTATAAAGTATGGTAATTTTACACGGAAAATATAGAAATTTTTAGGTATACTTTTTTCTCCGTGTACATTTTCACGTGTACCACCGATGCGAAAAGAAACGAAAGTGAAATAAATGCACGTCGATGGTAATTGTTTGAAATAAAAAATGTTAAATATTGCATAAACGTGTATATTTTTGTTTCAATTATTTCGGTTCAAATTTCGACGCTTTGCGTTGGTGAATTATTCATCGTTTAATAATAATTATTTCACCGTCATTTATCTCCAACAAACTAGCAAATAAATTTGAATGAATCTTTTAAACGCATATACGAAATTAATAATCGAAATTAAGAACCGATAAATGCTTTTAATTGAATCTTTATCGTATTGAAAAGGAATACTTGTTGCGCAATGATTGTTGTGTATCTAACATTACAACACATTTAATGGACAATATTTACATAATTTCAAAAGTTTTAAGACGATTTAGCAACATATTTATTGTACATTAATCTCAAGTGGTCTATAAATATCCGGGATAACTTTTTTTTTTTTCTTTTATCTATTTCAAATTTGTCTTCAACACGGATCCCCGTGCAAATTCATCGGCTCAATGGTTACTACAGTGTGTACATTTAATTATAACTGATTAAATCAATTATTCATACAACTGATTCGATTAAATGCATAAAAGATCGACAGATATTTCGTGGTGATGAATGATTTTCGACTTCGCATTATAATAATTTTTTGCCGAATGATGTCGATTTTCAATGACGTAACGTGAAAATTCGTAGAAGTCACTGTGCATTTTTTTGATCGCGTGGCAAGGTCTCGCGCGACCCTGGACTCGATCGAGGTCGATCGAGACTCTTGCTTGCTTTGCGCGACGAGTCAAAGGTTAACGCGAAACTTTGTTTATTACGTCGAATTCCGAACTACGTCGATTCTCATCGCAAATCACTGAACGATTCAATTACAATATTTCAGACTAACAAATTAATTCACTTTTCTACGAGAGCGAGTTATTTTTTTTTAATTTCATTTAAACAAATATATATATATATGTATATATATAGTTCGAAAATGGATTAAACAATTAATCGTGCATTAGATATTTAAAACTCATCAATCTATTGTTACGAAACGTTGCGTTTCGAGTTATGACTTATCAAAATGAATTCGTTCATTTGTTCAAATGTATCGCAAAAGGAATTCCGAAGGCAAAACCAATTTAGATCCGGTATTTTACACGCGGCGTCTTGGATCTATAAATATTTCAAGCCCCTTTGCCGTGAGATTTTACGTTTCGCGCACAAAACTCGTCAGGTTTGGCGATAATCAATTTCGGCTCATAATTTGGGAGCCGCGAAAGATCAGCATGTTATCCCGGACGCGCGAGCGCACGTCCAACGTTGAAATAAATTTGGATCAAAGTCTCGGCGCTTTTTCATCAATCGAATCCTGTTCTTTCAAGCGTCTTTATCCGACCGAACGTTGTGTAACCTCGGATAATACGGAGCCGCGGGCTGCAGATGCGAGGAGTGGGACGGACGCCTCGTACCTGCGTTGTTGCGGTGACGGAATATCGCGCGCGTAATACACGGCACATGTGCTTTTTACGCGGTACGCACGTCCGCGCGCGCACGCGACTCGATTACGTCAATGATTGGCTAAAGCGACGCCTCGCTGCGGATCATCCGCGCTCATCTTGACAGGCCGCGTCGTTATAATTGAACGCAAAAGAGCGGCGCGACACTCGTGCTGAAGTTTCGCAAAATCTTTGAGATCAATGATTTAGGTGTTTTGGCTCGCGATCGTAACAGCAACTAATGTTCAAATTAACATCGCGTTTACGTGCGTCTCGATTTCCGAAAATACGTGATTTTAAGATGACGCGCCGCGCGGCACATGACGCCGTGGGATTATCGATGACACCGACGCGGGATTTATATTATCGACCGAACACGTTCGGGTCAGTTATATAGTTAGCGGCTCGGATTTCGGTCATTGAATAAACCATATGTATAGGCATATACCGGTATCAAACTCGAGTTTTGCATCAAAATGGCGACAATTTTCGCGCTTTAATTCGTCATAAGCGAGATGTGAAATTATTTAAAGAACGCTTCGACTTTTGGGCATGGTTATACGAGTATGAATGAATATTAGTATTAATGGATAAGCGATTATGCAATTACGGCGCTTATATTGCCGATCGTGGCGATAATGCACGACGATTGATACTCGATTGGCTATTAATCATTATAATGTTGTTTCCGATGCGTCGGGCGCATCGACCAGCCATTGCCCGAAATTGGTAAAGCATTTCAAATATCCCGCATAATTAATTTCGCGTCTAATTGTGAGTACAAATAATACGGTTTCGATGTAAGGTATTAGTGCATACTTTTTGCATATTAATTTATATACGGAACGATGTATAAAAGTATATAAGAATTAAGGTTGTTGCGCTGTCACTTTATAAGTAAAATGAAATATCATCCTTGAAATATCCTTAAACAATTCTCCACTTATTTGAAATTCAACTATACAACTAAATAAAGTTAATCTAAATGAGAAAAACATTCATTTCACTGTAATTTTAATTTGTTGATTTAATTAATTGATCATTTGACTTCGGTTGTTAGAAGAATTAAAATAGAGACACTAGAAATAACTATAAAATCACTACTAATTTTTATAAAAACTAGACATAAAAAAAGTGATTTTGTAATCAGTTAAAGATTCAAAATTTTTCAATGTAAATAGAATATTTACTCATTTTTTTGAACATAATAGTATATGTTGTTTTTAAGATATTCGATATAATACATTATTTTTAAAAACTCTGAATCAAAATATCTCTGCTTTAAGACACAAGAATCACTTTAAATTTACAAATTTTATCAAAAAATAGGTACAGTGAGAAAAATTTCACTTATTGTAATAGGTACAAAATCGTACTTGTCAAATGTATTCCTGTCAAAGCAAAGAGTTTTTATTGTCATGTATAAGAGAATTTTATTGTAACTATTACAGTGTTTGACAATAAAATATAAACATTACATTATAAATTTAGTCTAAAATATTAAATAACGATTTTCTGTATCTATCATTATACATAAAACTATTGATTATAAAACATGCAAAAATATAATACTATAATAAATATTTAATAAATATAATATTCGATAATACAATACCATAAAATAAAATATAATTCAACATAATAGTACAAATCAACACCATAAAATTAATTTACAGTAAGAAATAATAACAACAATGTGTTATTAAATTAAATATTATAAATTGTATAATTATTAAAAAATTATTGAAAACGACAAAACCACCTTAATCTCATTTATGAAAGCTATTTGGATCGTCTATAAAGCGCGTACAAATAGAAATCAGTACATATATATATATATATATATAAATATATATATACACTGCTCATTCATATATTTTAAAAACATGATTAATTATACTTTCGATTATAAAACTATTCATTTGCGAGTACTTATAACCCATTATCGTGTGATCTTACATTTAAAAACAATCCGCGTGTATTAAATGGAACGAAAAATTGTCTCGAGAATTGTTCAGTCGGTTCGTTTATTTTCTTACGCGTTTCCGGATATTTTGGACCAGAATAGGAAGTAGGGGAGAATTAGATTGTGTGCGTACGCGTTATGCAAACCTCGTTACCTCGTCGATGCACGCTCGTATCGCCGAACACAAAGTACACGCTCGTGCACAGGCTCGCGATTATTTTTAGTCCGCGCGTTGTACCGAATTAACGATTATTCCGTTCTAAATCATAATTCCGCCAACCAGAAATCCAAACGATCATTTTCCAAATGCTATTTTCGCGACTGAAAAGCGCCACGTTCACGCCGAATGTTTTCGTTACGGCGATCACTGCGGCTGTTAATTTTCGTCGAATCAATTTTCGCCAACTTTTGGCGAAACTTAAAAACCTTAAAATTGTCTTATTAATTATAGTAAAAATGTATCGAAAAAAAATTTTTTTCATCTTTGTTTATGGTATAAATTGAAACTCTACACAGTCTAACGTACTTTTATTTTATTTTATTTTTTATAGTAAACTTTCATTGATTATTTGACTTGGTATACATTTACACATACACGCACAAACCATCGAAATTCGAATATATGGAATGCCATCGAAATCGTTTGGTTGCATGCGTTCGCAATACAATAAAAATATATAAGAATGTGGGAATAATTTCTCTTATCGTTATCACTGTTGTTGTCGTCGCTGCAATTATATAATTGGTTCTACCAAGAGTGAGTAATCTATGTTTCCTATTATGCATTAGAATTTGCAAAAACTACGCGCGGTCTATATATTTGTGTACGAATAATGTTTCACTCATTGAATTGCAATAGGCTGCCAGATAAATATAACATTTTGGAACTGCAAAAGCGAGCGCGATCCAACATAAACGAGAACGAGCAACTTATTTGTTATCGAATAATGGTTATTTATAAGTACGATTATAAGATAATCAATCTTACACTGAAAAAAGTAATCTTAAAAATTTTACCAAACTAGATAATAATAACCTAGTAAAAATATTTCTAGTATCTCCTGATAAGTTACTAGAGAATTTGTATATAAAATTTCTAGTAACTCGCGAGTTGCTTGTGGTATTTCTAATTGGTTATTAGGAAAAATGAGCAAAAATGGAACCAATATGATAAATTTTGGTTTGACACTTGTAAAAATATGTCAAATATTATACCAAACAAATGATACAAACAATGATATCGTCTAATGTTTATTTACATTTTTGCTCACTTTTCCTACGATTATTATCTCGTTTGGTCAAATTTGTAAGATTATTTTTTTCAACGTATGAAACGCGAAATTAAACAACTATTGTTATGGCCGTAAGATAATTATTGCGCGGAAACAACCGTTTGGTTGCATTTATTTTTCGGCTAACGATTCGATAATTATCACAGATCCGGAGAGTCTCGCGTTGGTTTCACGTGAAATAATTGTCCCAGTTAAACAGTGAAATCTTAATTTGAACGCGGTACCTATATGCGTTATAAGTTGAGCAACGAGCAACGGCGGTGGTATCAACGAATACAAGTTTTCTTAAAATATATCTTTGCGTATACATATATATATATAAATAGCAATTTACATGCGACCGTAACTATACCCATATTATCGTTATCCCATACGTGATAACAACGGCAACGGCATCATCTGCTCGACTATTTGCAAAGTTTTGTTTGCACCACAATGGCGTCGAAGTAATAACGATCCGGTGATTATTTCCAATTCAATATACAACATCGGTCGGCTGCTTTCAGATAATTATTACGCGATAACAATAATATAGTTACGCAATCGGAACAATTGCAGTCAAAGAGTCGATCGTAATGAAAAAAAAGTAAGGGATCGTGATTTTCGAAGTGGTCAGTTGAAACGGTTTTGTTGTTTTTTCGGGTTTTGGATTTCGTCTTACGAAACCGAAGGGATACAACAGATCGAGTCGAGCGGCTTCGCGATCGCGGGTATAATCGTCGGCAAACAAAACCGCGCGAACTGATCAAGGTTAATGAGTTTGGAGGAACGCGCTGAGAGCGACGGACAGCGAACGCGGTCCGGCGTGAATATTCATGCGCGCGCGAATCGGCGACGCGAGCCGAACGATAATAATGAATTATGACACATCGCCGCGGCGATAAGAAGCGAATGACACGACTCATTAACCGCGTCGACGTCGCGAGCGCGCGCGACTGATTAATTGAACGGAACCGCTGCCACGGGGAATCGATAAAGCGCGGCCAAAGCATTTGCTCGGATCTTCGCGACGGTTCAGGCGTTACGCGCGTCGCGCAAAAAACGACTCGTGGCGCGAGCGCGCGCGGGACTTTCTTCGCCGGCCGCTCGGCAAATTCCAAGCCCCGCTTGCACGGGATTTCGCGTTTGCCCGCGGGGTCCCGTAGCGTGGCGCGCTTCGTCGAGGCCGCGACGCCGAATCCGCACGCGAACGCGACTTTGTTTCGCCGATCGCCGACGACCGCGGCGCGCGCTACTCGTCTTCGGTTTGGCGAAATGTAACGTTGCGCGTTGTTTGTGAATTCAGGTGGCGCGGAAAAGTTGTTTCTAATAAACATAATTAATTTTGGTCATTGATTGATCTGTTTGGTAGTCGATTTTTGACTTTTCAGGAGAGGGAAAGGCGTTTGCAAATGCAACAAATGAACATAATTTATGTACCGATTATGAACGCTTTAATACAATTTTGGTTGAGTCGACTCAATTTGAGTCGAATAGTCTAACTGGAATATAGTCTTTATGGAATAGTAATTTTATAAGTTTTGTAAGTTCCGTAGTAAGTAATTAATTGAGTCCACTGCTAAAAAATTATAATTCACGTGGCTCATATAGAAAACAAATGACTTAATCACGCAGAATATTGTGCATTAAGACTAGTGACTTAAAAGTGACTTTGTGTCTTAAAACAGTGACATCTCACTGCTAGAAAAAATTGTCTTATATGTAACTCTTTTAAATTCAACATGATTTATTTAAGTCACCAGTTGTCTTAATTCATGATATTGTGCGTTTGATTAAGACACTTGGGCGTCTTCATTATGTCACTTTGTGTCTTAATTAAGACACACATAATATGTATTTTTAACAGCACTTCTAATTCGGCTCTTAAATTTTATTCAATTGAAGTTACATTTATTTAATTCAAGTCCATTTTTATTAATTCCGATATTAGGTTGCAAATACACTAATGATTTTTTTGAGCGTAGAAATGGAATGCAAAATTGGGATAAACGTAACATGTTGAGTGTTGTACGATAATGTTTTACGAATGCGATACTTTCGGCCACTTTTCAACGAGAACATATTTCATTATACAATCGTTCGATTAAACCGTATGAGGCGGATTAATACGTATTTTATATTTTCATGGTTATTAATTGATAATTATTATTGCATAATGAGTATAAGGATCGGATCATTAAATTGTAACGATGAAAAAATTAATATTCAAATTTATCTCGATTGATAACGAAGATTGAAAGCATTCTCCAGATCGTTATAATTCGCGTCTATAAGATAATTACAAATTTATTATAATCCAGCGACTGCTTTGCCGATTATTATTGTATATTGTATATAAATTGTAATATTGTAATTAATTTATGTTTATAAAAATGTAGTGCGATTAATACGGTGATTTTGATAACTCGATCGTTGATTTTTGTCGAGATAAAATTATCTAAAGACACGCTTTCATTATAAGTGTATATGAAGTACCAATGCACAAATTGGTATATAATTTGACAAATTATAAATAATTTTTCAATCTATGACAAATAATAATAATTAATATATTTTATATATAAGCGCAAAATTCTATTCAATATTAATATCCAGTAAATAAGAACGAACTTAAACTTATTATATATGAAATGTATTAAATTAGACTTCAAGTAAAAAAATGAATACAAATTCTTTTTATTTCAGTCTATTGTATTCGTACTAATAATAAAATCCGATTAAATTTTTATTCAATATCATTCTTCGTTAATTGCTGATTAAGTCAAATTAGTATAATGCGCCAATTATGACAATTAGGAACCGATTACTTAAAAGCATACTTTTTATATTTATAGCAAAGATAAATTATCAAAACTTAAAAAAAAAACTTAATACAGTAACGAATTAATAATTATATGAATTAATTACAATAAACAAACTGTTCGAAATTTCATAAATATTAATATAGACGATGATTAATACACAGTTTTATAATTATATAAATAAAATTCACATAAATTAACAATGCAATATGCAAAAAGTGGTTCTAATTTAAAAATTTAAATTAATTTGCGCGCGTTCGTTTCTGTTTATATTCATTTAATTTTACAAGATGCATCTAATTTTTTGCATTAAAAGACTGTCGCGTTCACAGAATAATTATTATCAATAACGCAATGTTAAAGTCGTATTAAACGCGCAGTTTATACACTGACAGAAATTATAGTGCTGCGAACTATAATATAGTTGATTTAACTATTTATAATAGTTATATATATATATATAATAGTACAGGGAACAAAATTTTATAGTTGAATTTATTACATGGCATAGTAGACTAGTTTAGAATCTCAAGGATACTTAAAATTCATAGAACTATTTGATAAAATTCATTTTATCATGGTTAGTATTTATACGAGCAATTATTTTATTTGTTTCAACTAAACTATAATCGGTGTTCAAATTAACAATCAAAGAAAATATAACTTTAATTCTTTCCACTAAAAATTAATTAATTAAACTATATTTTGTAGTTAAATTCAAGAATAATTTTATTTACAGTTAAGAAAATATTATTATTACATTAATCACAGTTAACTAATGATAGGATTTGAACGCATGCTCTCACAGTTCCGAACGCATAGCATTGACCATAAGTTATTGAAAATTAAAGAAATTTGAGTATATTTAAGATTAACATGAAACACGATGTTTATATGAATTAAATATTAAATTCAACTCAGCCAGCTATATATAGTCGAATGAACTATTAAAAGAAATTCAAATAATTTATTGTGTAGTAAAACCATCTACATTTAAAAAATACATCAACTATCTTTTAGAATTATATTAACAATATATAATTTGTTCATTCAGCTATTTATTATAATTGATTCAGAAATAAAGAATAGTTTTATTAACAAATACATTTAACTAGGAAATATAGTTGCTGTCAGTGTATATATAAAAAATATTATTTATCTTCAATTAATGGAGGTCAACTATTTTATAACACAATTACATAATAAAAATTCCTATTTAACACGATGTAAAATGTATTATTTCATATGATCTGTACCTTTTATTTTTTCTCGTCATATTGCTATATCATCCCGACTAAACTACAAGATCTCATTGACTGTAAACACATTGACAAAGTTGACACAATAAGCACGAACTTTTTCGATCGATCGTCAGTTAGTTATACGTTCAGACGAGCATCAAATCGGCCGATAATTATTAACCATTTGCATTAACCGGCAAGTCCATTATTGTAATTATTCTGCAATTTATTTACATTCGAGCGTGTGTATTCTTGTTTGGAAATTAGCCGTTAATGCATTCAACGAATAGTTTGCGAGAAACAAAGATCTCGGTGTGTGTTCGCCTTTGAGCGCGCGGCGTTCGCATTGCCGATGAACACGTGTAATCCGTTTAATTAAAGAAAAACCTGATCAAACATCCTGATTTGTTTAATCGTTTAGGTTCAAGAATTTTTCTACTTCAGAGAATGCAATATCAATAATCCGTAGGGGCAAGTCCCGCACGAGCCACTCTCGGGTTTCGTCGGCTTTCAACTTCGCTTTCGCCGCCGAGCTGTCGCGTTTCTCCTTCTTTCTGTCTCCGTCTCTCTCCGTCCCCGGCCGGGGCCGGTCCTCGCGGGACTATTGCCGTCACCCTCCGACTCCGAAAAAGGGCTCCCAAGTCTCCCTTCGTCCCTCCAGCCCCTGCCAACCCCATAGAATTTCCGGCGTCGATATAGGGCTGCTGCGTCTGTTTTTGCCGCAACGCTGCAGCATGAAAAAGAAAAGAAAAGCGATCAAAATTTATTACTGCAAAATGCTTCAGAATTTTCGCAGTTTAATAATCGAATTCGCGCGGAAAACGCGAGCAACTCGCGTCGCTGCTATTCTTTGCAAATTAAAAGCTTCCCGAAAATGAACGCAAAGAGAATATACATCTCGCAAGATTAATATTCGCGTATTATGTTTACGATAATTTTTGTTACACTTCCAATTTTGTTGTACGCAGAAAAAATCGATATTTGATGGCCATTGAATTATTATAACGGTTTATCGGTATGCATCTGCTTCGTTGCGGTACACAAATTTGTAACTCCGTTTGACGATCGCGCCATCTGTCGAGACCGAGAAGTCCGGGGAAACAATTGTTCCGTTTGAAATATCTGTTGATTGATTCCTCACAAGCCTTCATCGTCCGATAGTAACCGAAAGCGAGATAATTCAATTTGTTCGGCAGCCAATGGTTTAGAAGCGCCGAAGGAAGCGCGACGCGCGGCGCCTTCGGCAACGAAACGCGCTCCGACGGGATTCGTGGGAGATGCGAGCAGACTCGGCTAATTTCGGCGTCGCACGTGCGTGCTGCGTATTTTTCATGCTTACGCAACGTCACACCACACGCGTGCGCGCGCGCGGTCCCTCGCATGGACGCCTTTTAGTGCACGCATATTTCCGATGCGATGAATCAAAACCCATAGCGCATTCGGATTTCAATCACCCGAGCCCGAAATAAACGATACAACGACGCGATCGTTTTAAACCAGCGCTAACTTGCCGCCAATTCTCGCGCGCCAAGTTTGCGCCCGCCGACGTTTTTAGACGCCGCGTTTTAGACTTTCCACCGCGTCTAATTATATTTGTTTTTAAACGCAAGCGTTCCGCGCGTCAATAAAATCCGTTCGAGTGTTAGTTATTTATTGCTGCGGAATATTCAGCGCAAATACAATGAATCGAGTTAATTAGCGATTTGCTAAGTGGGTTAACATTATTCGACGGTGTGTAACTTCTAACTAATTAGTTTACCCTTCTGAACGGAAATTATTTATGGAAACATAAAATACGTCAATTTCAAATAAAAAGTTTTTTTTTGTCGCTGAAGCAGGCGAGCCGAGATTCGTTCTCTTCAATTGTTTTTTGTTCTTTGATTTCTTTTTCTTCTTGGAATTGATCATCGCTTTGTTATCAACCACAACCGAGATTCAAATCGCGCGCCAAGTTTTTGCGGAAAATTCGAACGAACGAATTGGTTATCGCGAGGTACGTGTCGTTTCGAAAAAGCGGAGAAAAAAAAAGACTCGAATCAATTATACGCGAGTCATTAATCAAGATGGATGGCGTTCGAATCGGGCAAAGTTTTGACGATCATTTATCAGACCTTGAAAAGTCCGACGATAAAGGGAGGGGGAAGTGGAAGAGGGACAATCGGCGAAAAAGGAAGAGCGAATAAAGAGTAAAGAATAAAGTGGCGAGCGCGCGAGTCGAGGCGACGGAGAGGAGTTGCGTGGAGAGGGAGACGATGAACGACGCGAAGGGCCGAAAGGAACGGAGAAAGAGCGTACAAATAGGGCGAAGGTCGACGATGCGTCGATAGACTGGCAAGTTTTGTTGGGCTCGTGCGTGCCCCTCGCAAAGTAGGGTAAAACGGTGCCCCGACGCGCCGAGCGACGACGTCATCGATGCCAAGGGGTGACGCACAAGGGGCGTCGCAAAGTGGTGGCTTCGAGTGGGAAACGTAGAAAAGTTTCGCGTAGGTGGCTCGAGGGGATCCGATTCGGAAGAAGGGACGCGGAAAATTTCGACGAGGCCGGATCGCCCGGCAGGATGAACGCACAATGTTATTTCGTGACGAACAGAGGCGAAAATGTGGTTACACTTTTATTGATTTCTGCAGATAAAACTCAACTTAACTCCGCGTGTCACCCGATCGCTGTATACACGAGGGTTCAATTTTTCAATCGCCACTTGACAAATGCGCGCGTTAAAAAGAAAAGTCACAAATTATGACGTCGCGCTGTCAAATAAACGCCGATTTATTACCTCGACTTGAGCATTAATTAACGCATAATGGCGAAACGGGTTTTTTGAGCGCATTTTTCATTGCGCGTTTGTGTGCGTGCGTCGTTGTTAAGTTAACGCCGGTTTGCATAATTCGGTTTGATTACGATTTCGAACGATTTCGTTTCCGTTTATTTACCATTTTTTCTTTCGCAATTCATGCCCGACGCGTCATTGCATTCGGTTAATAACTTTGTCCCCGTGACTAATAATGTGTATGTCACGGTTACGAAACGTTCGATCGTGTAAAATTTGGATGTTTTAATTGTTTTTTAATCAAATTAATTGTTTGACGGAAATTAAGGTTAATGAACGAAACGGAGTATATTGGATCGTCGCTCCCGCGGGGAACAATTTTCGAACGCAAAATCCGACCCGAGAGTGGAGCGAGTCCGGGCACCGAAGCAGTCGCGTGAAAGAAAAAAAATTGCGAATTCATTTTCGCCGCGGGACGATGCGCGCCTGAAAGACGTTTGACGCATTTCCGCGCTAAGCACCGGGCTGACGTTTTAATCTCGCGACGTGACTGCTTTGCATTCACGGAGTTAGTGAGCAAGACCTTGTCCTGCTTAAGGCAATTAATGACTCAATCAAGATCGGACTGATTGAGTCTTTATAAGGGCTGAAACGAGGCGCGTGGTTCGACTCTGCAATGCGAGGAATGCACGCATTCGCAGGCCGTATTTAATAACGTCGCATCGGTGACGTTTACCCAGTTGGGAATCACGCGGAAACATTGTCTCCTGTCACAAAATTAAGTCGTCCGATGGCAGCCATACCCGATCCCTTTATAGCTTAATTCGGTGTCACCGCGAACGCATAATACCTCGGCATTTTTTTCCGAGCCGCGCGATCGAAAATGTTAAATCGACCGACGATTACTCGCAACGGCGCATAAAATATTGCTTTTGTCTGTTAGCTTTTGGTCATGTATGCGCGGAGAAAAATTATATTTAAAAAGTCGCAATGTAAATAGTGAAACTATAGGATGCTATTGAAATTCTAATAAAAATAACTATAATAAAAAATAATAAATAATAATAATAATAAAAAGTGCTACATAAATTTTGAATTGACTATTATGTGTACTGAGTGTTTTACTATAATATAGTAAGTTTTATCAGATTTGCAAGAATATCCTAGTTTTACTATTTATGTTGAGATTTTTTAAATATCATTTTTTGCGTGTATTATGTTCAATTGAGAATGTTTACATTCGAACCAAAAAATTAGTAATAAAACACAATTTTTTTATATGAGATACGTGCCCAAGTCGCGTATTTAAGACTGTTAATGCGTTTAATTAAGATACTACTGATGTACAAATTATTCATTAAGTTATTAGGTGCACTTTTGTTAAGTTAAGTTATCTTTCGTCTTATTTTATAAACAAAACATCGATGACTTTTAAATTTAATCATATGGTTTCATTCATAAAAACGCTTTCGGTAATAAAAGTATTTTCATTTAATAATGTAAAATTATATGTTTAAATTGATATGAATATTGAAATATCAGATGAATAATAACACGTTTCTTTTCTTTCTGTTACAGGTAAGCTTTCTCTGCTTCTTCTAAAAAAATAATATGAATGCAAACGTTTGAAGGTATGTAACCCGTCGAAATGCCAAATCAACTATACATCCTTTATTTCAATCTCTTATTTAATCTCAGGGCATAATAGTAACAATCGTTGTATACCAAGTTATTTTCATTACTTCCCCCAGTCCTACCCGTCCAATGTTCCATAAAAACTGTAATAAATTCTGTCAACGAATCAACCGAAACGCTATGCACGCAAAATTTGCAAATTTCTTTACGTTCAAATGATAGCCAATAAAAACTTTTATGACATAAAGAATATATTTAAATTAACAATTACTAACTAGACGGAATTATCGAACACATTATACGAAGAAGTATGGTCAAAATTGATCAAAGTTTTCATCCTAAAATCAGAAAATGCCATTCTTCAGCGTCCAAAACACAGCAATAAATTTATTACCAAAGTTCGGAAATTAAAAACCTAAATGCACACGGAAAAAATTGTCAACGTATACTAGTAGAAATATGGCTAATGCAGCTATATTTATACATAATCTAGCAAAAATATATCTGAATCAGTCCTATTTCTACTAGTATACATTAGAAATTTGTTTCGGTGCAACTTTTACATCGGGACAAAGCGCGTGTTTTCGGCTCACGCTGCCAAACTACGATCCGTTAAATGGCGAACAATTTCTTCTCTTGCACGGGGAGGAGCTAAACCATGGAACAAGACGCGCGCGCAATAATCGTACAACGGGACAATTCGTCATAACCGGTACACGTATGGCAACTTGTCACCGCGCGTATATCTTATTGTGTAGAAAGCTAAAGTTTTGCGTGACAAATGCATAATGCAGATTGCGATGCGACAGACGACAAACTAGCGAGCGACGGCACAGCGCAACCGTACGTGCCGCGCGGTCAGAGACAAGTGACGTTAATGCGCAATAAATTAGCCGCCGCCGACGCGCGGCGTGCCCCGCGTCTTCGCGCACACGGCCGGCCCGCCGCGATCGTTCGACTCGGCGATCCGAACGGCCGATCCCGATCGATCCACGATTTGCGTTCGCTTTCGTAGGGCGCTTTGCATAGTCGCGTCCATTTTTCGCGCTGGAAATCCGATGGACTCGTCAACGCGGAAAAGTACGCCCGATTGCGCGAAATAATTAATAACACCTGTTCAACGACGTTGACCAATTTTTCCTTTTTTTTCAATCATACTTCAAACGATTCGCCGGTTCAACTTCCGGCTCAACAGTTGGAAATGATTTTTCGTTCACCGAAGGGAATTGTTGTCCATCGGCGGAAGCCAACGCGAGAGCCGCGCGGATTTTCGCGGTCGAAAAAGAACCGGCCGCAAACGCGAAATTGAACTGTTCGCTTATTAATTCGCGGGGCACCCCTTATATATATGTATATACATACGCACACCCACTTTCGTGTTTTCAATCCTTCGAGCGTTATTGTAACCGATGACATTATCGCGATTGCGTATACAACGCACCGGGGCTTCAATTTCTCGCTCGCCCAATTCGTCCATTAATCTTCGACGCCGCAAAAAACGACAACATTTTTCATGACGTCACCGCGCGATGGTTACGTCACCGTCGTACATCACTTTGTCACGAGATGGAGCGCGCGCGTCAAGTTCGCGACGTTTATGCGACATTTATGTAACGTACGCGTCAGTCGTTCATTAAAATATTATTATCCGCGTCGGCGCGCGACATTCGGTGTCTCTGTCCCTCTCTCGCCCTTGGTG
>JABFQC010002928.1:0-15035 GCA_022817085.1 Psilanteris sp. ZL-2020
AAGTCAATAGAATTTACACAATATTATATAAAAATAAAAATATAGTAACAATCATCATGAAAAATGTAAAGATATAAAAATGTAGAACACAATACACCATAATATAATACAATATAAAGATAATATATAAAGATAATTATACAGTTCTTATTGTAATTAATAGATTTAGTCATTTGATAGATTCGTCAATATAAATAGTTATAAATAATTATTAATAATAAAATTATGTAACATTGACGTTATTTTAATTGTACAATTAAATTTTTGTCAAAACGATTTGAAATAAAATTCTTTGAAATTTGGCAACTGTTTGTCTTTGAAAATAAAATTTTAATAACCAACAAAGCATACATTAGCATCCTTATGTACAGCATCAATTTTGCTCCCAGCAATTTTCATCTGTTTTCCCGATTATGTGTTACTTTTGAAGGGATTCGTATTCGGCAAGATCTTCATTTTAAGCTTCGATTTGTTCTCATTCTGTCAACTGTTTTATAAGAATAACACGTACAGTAGTAGAAAAATGCATCAATAATATCAATGTATTTTTGTGTCTTTAAAAATCAATATCGATCAAAAGAATAATTATTAAAATAATTACTTGAAAATCATTATGCATATTTTGTAATTATTAGTAAAAAATCAAGTATTAATGGAATATTACCGAAGTATAATTATATATATAGTTACTAAATTAAGTATTTTATATTTTATATTAATAAAATATAGAAGTTTTTGTAAATATAATATACGATTTTTAATTTTTATTTAATATTATTTAAAATTGAATAATGATTATTGTTTAGGTTGATCCATCATGTGTTAACGACGTGTATTAATAAAAAGAATTGAACGATGTTATAAAGGAAATTAATTAATGTATTAATAATATTTATGATACTTGAACAAATGAAATTTTTGATAATTCCTTTAATATGTAAGCATTCATCTATGTTTCTATATTTATATGTAACAAAAACTCAGATTAAATTAAAACTTCATATCAATTAATTCATGTGATGAATGATGATTTATCATATACTAAATTAAGTTGTTTAGACTTCTTTTTACCAAATACTGTGTATTCAACATAACATAATTAATATTAAATAATTCCTTTGTGTTTCAGTTTTACAAACTATTAACGAATAATGTGATAGCAAATTCGACTTTAAACACCAGGAGGTTAACTATTTTTGCACCAACAAATAAAGCATTTGAAATCTACAATGGATCTATGAACAATGTAGTTCTATATCATTTGTGTGAGTATAATTCAAATTTATAGTCTTTTTAAGTTATTATAAACTAGATATATTAAATGTATAGCAATATATTATCTCATAGAATTCTCTAACTATTAGGACTTTTAGAATTCATTGTAGGCACTGAAAATTAAGACATAATAGTTGCCGAATCAGTAAATTTTCATTTTGACGTTCTAATTACAAAAAAAATGTTTGTTTAGTTTAAGCATAATAACATTTAAATTGTTTATTAATGCTTTTTTGGATATTTATATGCACGTGATTGTTTTTTTATTAATTATGCTTATGTTTCTTCATTTTTGCAAAGATACAGTTATTTTTTTTATATACAAATAATTAAAACACAGCTGTTTGATTTAACTGTTATATACATTTATATTGGTTCGATGGCCATTTTTTTATTTCGCTAGAATTCGTACATTGTCGCGCATGCAAGCCTAAAATTCTTAATTTAAACCAGGGGAGTGTAATTGGCCAAAATCTTCGGTACAATTAAATCTCACTCGCCAGATAGCGCTGCGTAAGGTAGATCAAAACATAGACAAACATAACTGCTAATTTTATATGAAAACTAAAATTAAATATCCGTCTTACTTTTATAGTATAATGTGTCACTTGAAATATACCCGTCATTTTTATACTTTATTTTTATAATTTTGATCAAATTTTGAAGGTTATGTTCCTATATGATTCGATCAACCGTGTGCAGCGCCCTCACCGGGTGATATTTTTTGTGGAACAGTTTTACAATATCATTAATTAAATAGTTACATAGGGCTGATGTAAACAAATATTTACTTTCATTAATAAAGTATTTAATATTATCACACAAGGAAGGAATTTAAAGCAGTTCTGCAATTAATAAATTTACAGATAATTATATTTAGTTAAACATGCACATGTAATAAAATAATATAAAATATTAAAATAAAATAATACAAAAACTATAACTAAAAATAATTATATTAAATAAGCATAAGTCGTTTAACATGATCAACTTTCTTTTTAGATACTTTAATAAAACCTAAATGTTCCATATCTGCAACGGCTTGCGTAAATCGCGCACTGAAATAAAGTTTTTTTTATTATTCAGTATTATAATTCAAATTTATTATTGTTAATTAAAAAAGTAAATACTTAATTATACAATCTGTATTAATAAACTAAAAAGAAAATCACTTACCGTAATACTGGGTTCACTTGTCGTTGTTCGTCACAAGTTTCATTAGGGTTAACAATGTGGAGAAAAGACTGTAATTAATTAAACATTGATTATTATAGACTTAGTTTCATTTATAAATAAGACATGTATAAGTAATAATTAATATATTACACATTATTATGTCTTGAAAATGTGTAATGTGAAATATTATCATTATTCAATAAAATATTATTTACCTGTAGCCAATCATACATGTTTATTAATTTTGTATGCTCTGAATGCAGTTTATAGAGTATACATATATCTAGCATTGTAGGTAGAATCAGGTTTTCCATTTCTATTGCACAGCAAGAACACTGAAAAAAATATGTAATCGTATAATATTAATTTATTTCCTTCTTTAAATCGAATTCATCTACTTATACCGATAATATAGTAATAATTAAATTAATCTGTTTCACACTATCAATCAGAAATAATTATATATTTTTCAATATGAAATAATTATACTGTTACATTATACATAAACAAAATACATGCATTATAGTTTTCATAACTGTAATCATTATACTCTATAGCAATGATACTTATTACAGGGATTGTAATTATACATGATTTCATTTTCGCTAGCGTGGTAAATGATCTACATTGCTTAAATTTGCAGACTGGCAGTACATTATCGTTACTATGACTACCCTATAATGAATATGAAATGTATATATTTAAAATTACAGATAAAAATTTATTTATTTTAAAACCAAAGACTACAATTATTTATCAACCACAATCCGTTAATTCACAATAAATTAATAATAACAAAATTAATTTATAATGCATTTTAATTACTTTTATTTAGTATTTTAATAATTATTTTCTGTAAATACTGATTTTATCATTAGTTATAGTTTTCTTAAAATTAACATTAATAATACGATGCCTAAATAAAATGCAAATAAAAAAATAGCATCTGACCACAGAAAGTTATCATTAGTCTAAATTGTATCTTTTCCATTATTTCATAGAAAATTCATACATGTATACTAAAATTATTACAACTATTTAGAAAATTTATATATAAGTTTAATATAATGCCTATTATAAATACGATTAGCAATACTACTAGCTTTACTGAATAATATCAGAAATTCTAAATACTCCTCAAAAGCTTATAATATTCTAAAACAATATCTATACAAAAACAAATTTTAATCGTAAAAAATTATGAAACTTTTAATTAGTATTATATATTATAGTCACTATAAAAGGTGTACACGTTAGATTAATTTTGAATGTATGTCTTGAATTTCAAAGATTTGAAATTCATTGAATCTTAGCTTAGGTGTATAACTTTTACAGCAACTAAGTGTAAATTCTGCTTTCAATTAGGTCATAAAGTCAGTAATGCATTTGACAATGTTTTTATGAATCCCAAAGTGTTTAAACAAGTTTCTGTGTTGTAGCAGCTGTTCTATCACATGAAATAACTCAATAGACAAATGAGACAGAATTTTCTTAAGTCATCTATTTTCATATAAATAGACTGGAAAAATGTATTTTGATAGTAATTCATATATGAAAGATTCATATCTTATGGTATTTTACATTGTGCATTTAATTTTATTATACAACATTACAACTTACTTGAAGATAGGCGTGTGGGTCTATAACAGCTTTATTAATAGCTCCCTTCATTGATCCAAGAATATGAGACTTCACGAGATAATTTTTATTGAAACTGAATATTTCAGATGCTGGTATTTTATTTGGATTTTTTAAATATACAGAAAATATGTCTTTGTCTATAAAATTTATTAACTCAAGTCTTGCCTTCATATATGGAGATTCTGATTGCTTTAAGTTTTTGTGTAAGCTCTTTATATAATACAATAAAATCAAATTAATTTTAATTATGTGTGTATATATATAACTTAAATATATTTATACATAAATTGCATTTACCTTATTAAATTCAGTTCTACTTGAAAAACATTTAACATCATTTTCATCATCTTCATCTATCACTACTTCATTTGCTGATTTAACAATGTCAATAAAATTATTTAATTTATTAACTACATCATCCGGAATATATGCTTTGAATTTATTGATAATAAGCATGAAAGCTTCCATCTTTATTAATAACTCATCCTTAGATAACATATTAAGTAATCGCATAGATTGATCATATTCTGTTAATTTGGTGATATCAGACGAAACTGCAGTGACATAAACTTCACGAAGCTATTGGAGAAAAATGAATATAATCATTCTTTATTTAACTGGTAAAATATTAATTTCAACATTATATTCGTTACCTTCTTCTTTACTAGTGTATCAGAAACAAATGTTTTTGATGGTAAACCTTGAAGTAGAGAATGCAAACATTTTAACATAATTATAAACATGTCCATGTAATTATGAAAATTTTTAACCATTGTTTCAAGCAAATCCTAGAAAATACAAATATAATACATTTAATACCATTACATATTGTATCATCTATTCATAAAGTAAATTAAATAAACAATAATCAATTTATTAAAATTTTAAATATATAACAATTTAAAAATTGTTTTAACTTAATTTTATTAAATAATATTCCAATAATAATAGTAAATTTTAATATTAATAAATTACAGTGAAAGACTTACCTTAAAATCTTGATCACTAAGTTTTGTATGTTTTACTAATTCTTCTCTCTCTATTTCATTAATAACAGAAGGAAATTTTTGAATCTCCAAAATATCTTCTTTGTTTAATAATTTAATTTGTTCTTTAACATTATCACTTTTGCAACATAGTATCCTTAAATTTTTATTAAAAAACATATTTATCATACAAATCTAAAAAGAAAGTTCAATATATAAATATTGATAGTTAAAAACATTATTATTATAAGTTAAATTTGAATAACTTTTATACCATGTTTACTTTTTTGACTTGTATAAAATTAGAAATTTAATAAAATATTTAATTGTATTAAAAGAACATGAAGCAGTATTAATATAAATTGATGATCAAATATTAAACTAATTATTTAATATTATAAAAATTAAATAAAAACTATATAACATTTTTAATTTGTTTTATATATAATTAAATTTAATATTACATACAAACCTTATAACCTTGTAAATATCCTTGAACCGAAAGTTCATTGAATATAAAATTATCTGCAAGTAATTGCATAGCTCGTCCTATTAATTTAAATGAAGTTTTAACAGATAACATAGTTCCTTCAATTATATCAGTTAATCTGTCAATCTGATTAGGCATATGATAAACCTAACACAAAAATAACTTGAAATTATAATATATCTAGAACAATTAAATCTAACAATCTCAACTAAATCTAAATAAACCTTCTAACAATTATCCCATCTATAGGTATTATACATATATAATAAAATACTAATTCAAAATAATACAAAATAGTAAATTTATTATTGTAAATATACAGTAACTCGTACCAATATTAGTATGCCAAAGGCAAAACGCTCTTTGTCGCTCACAACATATTTTTTATATTTACGAAAAAATCAGGACTTCATGAATTCTCAACTCATTAATATTCTGTCTTTTTATATTTGATTTATCGCTTCTTTTTTTCTTCTTGCAAGAGAATAATTTGATGTCAGAGAAATTTTAGTAATTTTTAATATCATAAGTGGGATAGTATACTTCAGTTCTAAATATTAATTAATAATAATAATAATTATTATTATTATTATAATTTTAAATAAAATCACCAATAATACTTGATAAAAACTACTATATATATATATCTATTAAAGGCAATCATAAGAAAAATTTTTTAATCTTCATTTATATATATTGTATAATATAAATCTACCTTCCTTATAAAGATAACATATTTGTCATAGTTAAAACAATAATAACAATAATAAAAAGTCAATAAGAATATAATAATTATAATTACTTTTATTTCCAATTTTGATATTACATTATAAGTAAATGCTGCATGCACTGCTCTTATTGTTGTTCCCACACCCAAAATGAATACAAATTTAATAAAATTGGTATAACAGCTGAAATATGAAAAAATTATAGTAACTTTACTAAAAGTATTTTGAATTTTTTTGTTTGTCATACCTTATTGAAAGAATAAAATCACTCAGTACATTTACATTGATACTTTCAAATTCAGGAATCATCACTACAAATGGTTTGTTTGATATTTGTTTTTCATTAATATCACACCACATTTTCAAATCATAAAATGTTTGACATTTGCTAAAATTTCCCTGCAATTATATAGCTAAAAATAATTCTAAAAAATTTTATACTCATTTATATTAATATGATAAACATATATAAACATATGATATATGTATAATAAACATATACATTAAACAAAATTGGTGAAATTGGTGACTTAATGTACATTTATTTAACATTTTATTAACTATTAATGCAAGTCAAAAATATAACTATATTTATAAGTGCAAATTATATATAATCAAATGTTTATTAATATATATTAAATAATATGAATAATATTAAAATAAATATTAAGTTTTTAAAATGATTTGAATATGGTAAATATATTAACAAATATATGTATAAACATGCATACCTTTTTTTCATTATTAACAAATTGACTAACTGTATCTTCCATTATATTTTTTAAATTTGAACAATTTCTAGGCGATAATACTGCAATATATGATGTAACTTTTTTTATTTCACAAATTAATTGTTCAAATAAAATATCATGATCTTGTAGATTAACTCCTACACACATATAAAGTACATGTTAAATAAAAACTGATTTAAAATTTAAAAATTATAAGTGTTAATAGATATTAATATATATCTTAATACCTTAATTTTGTATACACTTATAATAATAAATATTAATAAATTTAATTTAATAATAATATAAAATTTTCTTGAAAATTATTTTACCTGTCATTAAAGTAGCAGTGGGGATTACATTTGAATTCTTTGAATTGCTTTTAGTTTGTAACACAAAATTATATAAATCTGATAAAACTTGTTTAAATGTGTTATAATTACTTTGTTGAGCAGCTTTCTCTATAACAGACCAAGCTTCTTTATATGCGTCATACCAAGGATAAGGATAATTTGAATGTGAAATGATATTCTTTCTTTTGCCTATTTTGTAACTCCCTTTGTTAACAAATACTCCCTAAATAGAAAATTATTCATAAGAAATAATAAATTATTATAATCTTTTTGAAATTATATATAATTATAAATATTTTATACTAATACAATAATATACACATTCTTATTCGTATATGTTATTTCAATACTTTTTCATAATGTAATAAACAAAAAAAATTTTAAAAAAACTTTTGTGACTAGTTTTAAAAAATATATATGTGTTTAAACAAAATACCTTAGAAACTGACGTGTTCTCCATTGTAATATTTCAATAAATTATTTACTCTGAATAATATAGGTTATAATTTTGATGCTGACATAAATTGCGAATTCATAAAATGTTTACATTCGGAGTCTTCTACAATCCCTACAATCTACACATTCGCGCGCGTAAAAATATGACCTGAAGTTAGTTCATTGACAACAATAAATACATGTCTGTATTAATTTATAATAAAATGTCTCTATGAAACTACTTTAAATAAAACCAATCAAAACAAACGCATAGAGAAAATCACAATACCATGACCAACATTGTATAATGAAAGAATTTTTCGCCACCTTAAATTCCCTATAAATTAAGCGATACACATATTCTGCAGAATTTTTTGTAACATAAAGTATATATTTAATTTTAATTAATATCAAAAACAAATTATTGTCTACTACAATCAAATTATTAATTATAATAATACAAAATTAAGAATAAATGATTAATATTTCATATTAAAGTGATTGTCCAAGATATTTGTTTAAAATTGAGTTTTCTTTAAAAATTTATATTAATTTATTAATTTTATTATTCATAATCATTACTTTATAGCAACTTTGATAGTTTTTTTTATATTTTAGGATAAAATCTTAGACGTTAAGATCTATTTCGATTCGTTTTCCAGTTGATCAAAATTTAATCTTCATATTTATCAACAATATTTAATATAATTGATTATTATTTAATTAATATATTTTTCCTAAAAATTTAAAATTGTTTAAAATAATTAAAAATATTAATTATAAATAATAACACACCACCCTAATGCCTTATTGTGTTTAGACTTGATAAACTCTCTTAAAGTTAAATAAAACATTTGCTGCAACGGAGTTAGGGTTTTGCTATTTTGTATAATTCTATTTTTTATTTGAAGTACCTAATAAATTTTAGCAGATTCTTTATAAGTGGGAAAATCACAATAATTTTATTATAAATTGTCACGGCGTTTTTTTATCACCTCAGATACGCGGTGACAACTTCCATCCACAATAATCTGTAAAAGAATAATTTTCCTTGCAAATGTTATTCTTATGGAGTGATAAAGTCAGCTGAAATCTTTATCGTGATATATAATTGTGTTATAACCATTTTTTTTAAATGGCATTACTAACTAAATTTGGCATTAATCGGTTTCTGTTTCATCTTAACAGGACAACACGTCTATATAACATATCAATTATTTTATAATATATTATATACCTTTTAAAATTTATTATGAATTACTTTTATTAAATCTATAATTTAAACGAACGTTTATAGAAATTATTTTGCACCTTGCTGTTCTGTTCAAATCTATATACATTATACTACATTCAAATAATTTATTTTGTCAAATTACATAATTCACCAAAATACACCGACGTGTCCTTAGAAATTAATAATTAATTTTAATTTTTTGATAATGTTAAAAACAGTAATTTCAAGGATCAGTATTTATTATTAAAAATTAATCTGAAAAAAAAATTTATGTAATTGAAAATAGGTTTTAATTTTAAACATATTTATATTATCATCTATAGTAAATATATGTATTATTGTTCTTCAACTTAAATAAATAGTATACAACAATAACATTTTTTACATACATATGATGTTATGTATTTTATTTTGTGAATTGTATTAATTTAAAAATACGAGAAGAAATAAAATAAAACTTTATTTATTTGCCTAATACATGTTATATTTTTAATAATTATTTATTATTTATTTTTAATAAATAATTTATATTATGTTTTTCATAAAATTAAACGACCATGATATGGTTATTATGATTATACTAAAGTACAAATATGCCATTCAATTTAATAGAACGATGTTTGTAAGATTTATTTTTTAATACTTTTCAATTACTTTAGGTGAAATAAATAACTTTTTCTATAACGGGAAATTTAGGATGTTATCAATTGATTTGAATGAATCTTGAAATTTAAGTATGAAATAAATTTCTGACGATTGTTTATAGAAGGGAGAATCATAATCCAACAATCGAAAATCTATTAATTGTATTTGCTGCAATTTCTACAGAGCTTATTTCAATTGTGTTTACGTTCAATGCACAATTACAATAGTACTTATTTCTATTCTATAAATTATAAATTAAACGTAAACGCAATTGAAATAAACACTATTAATATTCTAATAGAATTCATTTCGTTAGTTAAAAATAAAATATGATAACATCTTTTATTCTTAATCAAATATAGAAGAAATATTTTCTTTGTAAATATTATCCTTGAAGAGTGAAAAACTCGTCTGACAATATTAATATGACATACAATAATTTATAATATTAAATCTATAATAATGTTAAAATTAGCGTAAGTTTGTATTAAATGGTTTGTATATTTTAAACAAATTAAATTAATTAAATTAAATTAAATATAACAACAAGTTTTAATAAATTTATAAAAATATTTAAAAATATGTAATATATATACATATATAAATTTTGATTCGTTTCAAATATGTTAATTTATTCATTTTTTCTTATAATGTTACTGCAACGTATAAATGTTCCTCAATATCAACGTTTCTGCAACATTTATGTGGAACGATTATTCAATGAAGTTTAATTTAAATATCTAAAAACAGTATGTATTGATAATAATATTGCTAGCCGAGTGGTTAAGTGTTTGGGTTGTAGATTCATGTATTAAAGTATGACGGGTTCAAATCTTCGTTCATATGTTTTTTCAAAATAAAGTATTCTGTTTATAAAGAAATGCATTTTTTTATTTGAAACTTTTTTTAAATTTCACAATTTTACAACGTTGCTACAATTTTCTTACGTGTAACTTCACTACAACGTTCTTGCAACTTTCCTGCAGCGTTCATATGGTGGGCATTTACATGTTATTGCAACTTTTCATTTCTGTAGGGTATTGTTATTTAATTTGTTATAGTTGCATGGATATGAAATTAAGTTATAGAAAATTTAAAAGCATTTGGTGCACTGAGAGAAATTATATTTAAAGAATTGCAAAACAAACTTTCAGAGATTTTTAATGGAACATTTTTCTGCGTGAATCCGTTCCAATTGATTCAACTTATTAACTATTTTTTATTATATGATAAAGCAATTATTTTATTATTTTGAAGAGTATCTCACTTTTGCTGTTTAAATCGAAATTCTTTCAATATAATTTTTTTCAGTGTGTATATATTATTTCAATGATTCCATTACTTAATAGTTTTGATAATAATATATTGTATACACACAAAGAAAAAAAAGTATTAAAAATTACTCATCAAAATAGCAAATATGTGACAGTGACGTTGAATATTGAAAGAATACATAAAATATCAGAAATTTTCACAAAAATACACGTAATTTTTACTAATTTTATGTGTACTATTTCAAAATAGAACACTACTGTCACACATTTGATATTTTATGAGTAATTTTTAATACTTTTTTTTTCCGTGTAGCTAGATAAACGCTAAAAAATAAGTCAACCTGCTATGTCTTTGTAATAAAATTTAATTGTTTGTTTGAATAAACAATTACACGTTAATAACAATATTATCATTTCGTTTGCAAACAAGTTGACTGCAAAATGCAAAGTGCTTACATATAATGGTTATAACTAGTATTAATTAATTAATTAATTTGCAATTACAATTCAATTAATTAAATATTTGATAATATTTTCATATTATATCGTAGTACAGTTGAAATTAAGTATATATAGGTATGTAGACATATGATAATAATGATGAAACATTTAAAATGAAATTATGCCCGACTGAAATTTTTTATTCCTTATAAGGGATGTTTAATGCACCGTATATTATAATTATGAATTAATTAAACATTAAATTTAAATTGTATGTTACTAAACTTATAATTTAAAAAAAATCCTAATGTATAATGTATTATGTATTAGTTATTAACATTATAAATACAGAAGTTACATTTTTGCTAAACGTAGAACCGTAGAAGTTCTCACCTATATTATAAAGTTGGAAATTGTATATTAAATTGGCATGATATTTTTAAATGATATTTAAATAATTTTTAATAAATTATTTACAAACAATTTTATATACTACATTTATAAAAAAAGCAATTCGTATTTAAACTATGCGCAGAAAACAGTTTTGCAGATATTAAATTTCGTACTAAAAAGGGATTATTTTATGATATCGAGGGATGATAAGAACTAATATTCTACCAATACACATCAAATTTATGTTATTTATACTTTTAAACGTACATTTAAAAGCAATATTTGTACATATGCATGTATTTTTTTGTGTTTCAGCAAACGTAGATATGACTCTGGAACAACTTGAAAACTCAGTATCAATATCATCAGAGTATGAGGGTAATCCTCCTTTATGGATCAATGAAAAATTAATTGATCATCGAAAAGAATTATATGTGAACAATGCTAAAATTTTTATAGAAGAAAGTAATTTTGTTTCAAAAAGCAAAATAGGAAATACTTTCAAGACACAGGTAACCCTCTACCGAATAGAAAAACAAACATATATTATACCATATATAACTCAGCGAATATTTTAAATAATAATGAGTCATATATGCATTTTTATTAAAAAGTTTTTATATGACGAATTATATTTTTTTTTAAATCTTCACCTCGTCCATATATATACGTTTTATCGGAAAAGCTTCAAAACACATGTTTTTGCAACGTCGTGATTGCACTGCCTAACTTATGTACAAATTATATCACACTATTACAGTATCTATCAGACACTTTTTTCTTTATAATTTTCGGCTTTAAATTCCAGTTGACGCGTTCATGTAATGCACAAAATAACGTTGAATTATTTTTAAAGTTACAGAATTCATTTCAATCGCCACTAACATCAATCTTTTTTGTGCTCGTTGAAAGTTTTTTGCATTCATCAAAAGTTCCAAATCACTTTGTTAATCCTAAATATTTCTCAATTGAATACCTCCTTTTACCTTTGGCAATAATCAATAAAATAACGACGTGCTTCGATAAATATCTCCGATATATTTAATGCAACTCACAGCAATTCAGAACATTTTGTCAATTTGTCTTATTCTTTGATAACATAAATCATCTCTGTTAAATAAAGTGACGAATTTTTTAAATAATCGTTAATCGTTCATTAAAGACTTTTTTGTTTGACTTTTATTCTTGGAAAATCCTTATGTACGCCATACATAGAGTAGCGTCCTGGAAACCGCTTCCGCATTAATTTAGGATTTTAATCGTTTATTATAAAAATAATAATAATCGGCTTGTGAAATAACAATAAAACAATAAAAGTTACAAAAGTTCACAAAAAGCGATATCTTTGATCTTCGATAACGGACTCGATATCCTACGAACCGTACAACAGAACTGAGTTTTCACCAATATATATAGTAATTGTACCTGAGTTAGTAATACAATACTTTTAACGCCATACGTTGTCTGTGTGTACGTGTACAACCTCGCACGGAGGATAGGTATAACACGGGGAAGATATTTTCTCACATGTACTCTTTTTTTATAATAAAACTTAAAATAAAAATATCGGTTATTCTAGACGTTATAATGTATAACCCTTTACCGAGATCTACCGCACATGGAGAACTTCCGCATATATATTTCAGGATAATAAAAACCCATTTCGTCGGCAATTAATTACAATGTTCAAAATTATTGTTTGAAAATTATAAATTACTTTATTACTATATTAATTCCCTTTGGTATAAAAAAGGTTTTTGACTTAATATTAATTATTACTCTCTAAACGCACCTGCAAATTCTCACTTTTTACTATCGTTTAATTTACATTATGGATAATGTCATGAATGCAATTAATACTTCAAAGCGTTCTTCTTCTTAAGTATATCAAATGGTACAGTATATATATATAATATTATATATAAGCGGCACGAACACTTTCAAGTGATAATTACGATTTTTTGTAATCTTTTAACGAATATTGATTTTTATTTAAACAGATATATCATTTGTTGTTTCAAAGGTATAAGACCAAATGGGTTAACAAAAACAGTTGTTTTAATTATTTTACTGATTTCATTTTTTAATCCAGTTCATTTTCTGAAAGTTTATCCATTTTAATTCCAAAGTTTCAAAAAACTTCATAAATACTTGAAGCGAACAGTAAATAATTAATTTATTATCTTGATAATTTAATTAGCAGCTGAGGAGAAACGTTGGGTTTGTTGTAAGATGTCACGAATTATATTTAAATCGTAGTGTTTAAGGTTTTGTTTAACTTGCTAAATTATACGTTTTTATAACGCCTATAAAATTGTATAACTCTATTATTTTAAATTCTTAATAATAAATCTTACGCGAAAAACAATTGCTGTTATGTTTTCGTTACACGCAGTATTTATACATTTTTGCAACTATAAAATGAAATTTGCATTTTATTATTGTCTTTAAAATATTATGAGACCGACTCTTTCCAGTGACCGGAAAATAACTTTCAAATTACCAACGAACATACATCAACGAGATAAAAATAATTATAAATCAAAATTTATTCTGTTTAGATACAAAATTACTTAACTTTGACAACATGATAAGTTGATTCCATCTTTTCAGATTATTTTGAGTACAATGCTAACTTTACAAAGAAGCTAATAAACTTGTTTCTGTTTTCAAATATCAAGTTGCTAGAGTTTGTATGACTACAATGTAATCAAGTTTTATATATTTGTGTATGCAAGTGTATATCGTAGTTGCGGATGTAAATTACATTTTTCTTCAAATTGTTTTAACAAACATATAAATCCAATCTATAAAATGTTACATCAGACACAACGATCCTTCTATTAAAATTATCAGACGTAAATTATAGTAATTTTCGGACAAAGATAAATTTCTATTTTCATATGTATATATTACTTGTTCTTTCGACAACTTTCTGAAATAAATTACGTTTTAATTGAAAGTTTAATTAAATCTTATCCATCCCAAATGTTAAAACAGAACTTCTTAAAAAAAGTTTCAACACTGCCTCAATTCTTCAACTATAACGTTGAACTCCTATTATTTCTATTCATATAGTTTATTGCAATGAAAAAGATTGTATCATGCAAACGAAATAAAATATATTAAACGTATATATAATTTCGGTAATAAATTTAAACGGACTTTATGTATAAAAACATGAAAATCGAATACATGTTTTTATACAAATATTAATGCATATTGTATATAAA
>JABFQC010002929.1:0-15034 GCA_022817085.1 Psilanteris sp. ZL-2020
GCCTTATTCATTCGATGGATATCGATGGATTCGAGCAAAATTCGTTGCTAAAACATTTGTCTTGGTTAAGATTCGTTTAATATGGTGATGATACGATTTGGATGATAAAATTGTAGTCTCTGTTTCTTTATAGTTAAGTAAGATGTAGATGATTTAGATAAGCATAAGTATTTTAAATTATAAATTTAAAGCAACGTTAAAATTAATGTATAATATGAATTTAAATTTAACATAAATTATAAATAAATTATGTGCATGCAGTTTCAAACGTTGATTATCAACGGATCGTATTTAGATAAATAATAATATTTTTTTACAATGAAAATGTACGCTTTTTAAAAGTATTATTCTTAAAAATATAATGTAATTAGAAATTATGCTATCAAAGTGAAATTCAATATGATTGAACAGGTTGGTATTCAACGTTTGGAACATCACGCACATAATAAATGTATATTCTGTTACAGTAAAAATAAAGCGCAAGTGTAGTAAAAAATATAGTAATTAAGAAGATTTCAAAATAAACACGAGAATTTATACTGCGAACAACACAATTTCTATGTAAACATGAGAATTTATAATGTAAATAAGAAGATGGAATTATGAGAATTTATAGTGTAAATAAAAATGTTTAAATGTAAACATAAGAATTATTCAATGAAAATATAAGCATATTTTATATTTTCTGTTTACTTAATCCTATCTACTAAAATTTACTTAAACTCTACCCTTGCTTTATATTGGATGTATTGAAAATAATACAATTTTAAAAACAAATGTAATAATTTATTCAACCGTAAACTTCATGTGATATATCGCGCGTGAAACAGTAAATGGCTATTAATATTAAACGATTATATTTAAATACCACAATTTTAACCCAAAACTATCTAACACTTGAATTATTGATATCAGAAGACCCAATAGAACGCCGTAAATTTATTATGAAACGCCGAACCGTGCCAGAAATTGCGAAAAAGAAAAAATCGTTGCTCCGATTAGTCCGTCGACTTACAAATACCAATCGCGGCATTCAGATTTTTCGCAGCGACGACCACGTTATCGTGGAAGCGTGGCGAAATTTGATTTGCCGGACGGAAGTTGCGCGCGGCCGGTCGCATTTGTCTGAGCACCGAGGCGCGGAACGTGCGAACGACGCTCGACGTCGACCAAAAGCAGCGTAGAATCGACGTGGTTGCAACGTTCCGGCGCGGGGCGCTCGTGACAGAAATGGCTAAACGGTTGACCGGCGGCTGCTAGGTAGGCGACTCATGCACGCTACCGACACACGAGCAAACACGTTCGTACACGCGTAACGACAATGCAGAACGAACGAACGAACGAACAATCGGTCGCGTCGTCGACACGCTGCAAAGCCGCGCGCATATTAATCTCGTGGACCGCACATCAGCCTCCGCGTTGCCACTCCAAACCTCGTTCGTACGCACTTCATCCCGTTGCTGCTAACAGCTAACCAACTACAGAACGCCCACGGCAAATTGCTAAACTGGAAGCACGCTCGGTTTCGCCGTTAACGCATACAAGCGGCTTCCGCAGCATCCGTAGATCGAGTCTTTCGTTACTGTTGGCGCTGGGATGGTGTCAGCATTGGTGATGTCTCTGTCGGGGTTAGATATTTCGTTGGCTATGGTTAGATTAGATTGGAATATCAGTGAAGGTGAGACGAAGCTGTTGGATTGAGATAAATTGGGGTGAGATACGACGGGGATGAAGAAAATTTGGGTATGACCTTGAAAGATGGAGAGAGAAAGGCATTGGGTCGGTCGGGAGAGAAGAAGTCTGGTTTGGATGATTGAAGGGCAATATTTTAGGGCAAGTGAATTAGCAAGTTCATATAATATAGTTAAATGTGAAGTGAGGAGGTTTGATTGTGCTTTATGAGGAATCCTGAAGAGGATTTGGTTGTCGGTTGGATGATATAAATTTGTATTGTTGGGATTTGGATGGTGTCGATGTTTATGGAATCACTGTTGAGGTTAACGGGTTGGTTAGATTGGGTTGGAATACTGATTTAGATGATATGAAGGTACCAGGTTGAGATAAGTTAGGATAAGTTATTGGCATTAAAGAGTATTAATTAATACCTCTAATTAAGGTCGTCTGATGTGGATGTATGGTTAGGATGGCTGAAGGGAAATCTTGTAATTGGGAATTGGGTTGAAGAGACAGTAGAATAAGATAGTTTAAGGAGTCAAAATAGCGTTTTGAAAAAGTCTTAATTGTAATTTAATGCAAATTCTCTTGGACGGGAAAGTTAAGGTCAGTGATAGAGTAGATTTATTGGGTAAAATTGAGAAATTGTAATTTTATTGATAATGAGTTTTTTCATATTGACTGATACAATTACTACATTAACTTGATATTGCCAAACATTTAATACGATATCATTATTATTAATGTAATTCCTTGTAATTCTGACATTTTTCCTAAAAACTTATCAGGTGGCGGTGAATTAAATCTGAAAAAGAACTGCGCTTTGGTAAAGAATCACTTAAAGATTTAATCATAAAGGTTTTAAATTACTGAAGTAAACTCCGACTACCAAAATTTGTAAGACTCAGGATTGTTCGGGTTAACCGATGGTGTCATTTTATAACAGTACGCGACCCGTATCGATTTCATGTCGTCGCTCTACTAACACCGAAATTGTATCCCATTACTGTCGCGTTATCGTGTTAACTCTGACTTCCAAATGTTGCCAATTTTGTCTTTTTTCAGTTGATAGATGGGTGATCGGTGGCCAGCATTTTTGATCCATTCGAGCCATTTAGCTATTTTATTTTATTTTAGCAACGATTTTCAACATTATTTCGTCTAATTAACATTTAATAGATGCTAATAACGAATCGATTAATCAGGAGAAAGTGTTTATTCTTTTGTTCCAGACGTTAATGAATTTTAAACAATTATTTAATTCACATGTTTTATGATGTTTAATTCTATTTTAATAGTAATAATTGTTAATAAAACAATATTTGATGATATCAATGTTAATATTCCTTGTGGAAAAAATTATATTTATTTATCTAAACACAATTTGTTGACATATAAGAATTGATATTCGATGTATATACTTTCTTATTTAATTACAATTAACTTATTTCTTTTAATTTTCTTGTTCGTCTTCGGTTATATATTAAAAAACAAATCGTTTGACATTACAACTATTATTATTATAATTATTATAATTTATTAATATTAATTATATATTTAAATAAATTTTGTTTCGCTAATTTGAAATATGCATAATTTCAATGTGGAATATATTAACATAACAATTTAAATTTTCTATTTAAAATATTCATCATTTGATAATTTATATTCTTATTTTATGTTATGTAACTTATAATTTTTGTATTTTAATATTTCATGTAAATTCAAATTTTCAAACTAGCATTGGTTACAGCAATTTTATAACGATATTTAAATCGTTCAATTTGTTCGTTAATTATTATTTATTACAAACAGCGAAGTGGGGAAAACAAGAGGCAAATTTCGACAATGCGTTCAAATTTTGCGTCAAATTGAGATTTAATGGGTAGAATATTTTTTTCTTTTATACTAAGAGAAGAACAATAATTCGGAGAAAACATAAATTTATAGTTGGATAGTTTAATAGAAAGATGATAAAATTAGTTATAGTAAAATATTTTAGATAGATGAATCGTTTTTAGATTATTCGTAATTTTATTTAGATTATGAATTGTACTACCTTTTTAAGATATTTTCATTTTAATCTTTAAAGTTCAATCGTATTGCTTATTAGTTAATAAATCTTATTTTTGTGATTATGATGCCAGCTATTACCAAAAGTTTTATAATTTTAAATATGAATACAAATTTGTAATAAAAAATGCATGTTCCTGTTTAAGATTTGTTCCTCTTTTCGACACCTAAGGAGTCGGAATGGAAGTAGTGTTGTCATATATAGATATAAATAATCATTGAATAGTTTTTGAAAAATGTTTAAAAATTATTTTTTTTCTATGCGATATATATTTCTTCAGGTCTTTTACTATTCCGGAACACTTTCCAAACATATCTTTACATAAAATATAATTTCTCGTTGACATTAAGAAAACAAAGAAAATTAGCCAGAAATAACAAAAAAATTACATACACTGCATTGATAAACACAGACGGATTTCTTTTCGATAGTTCATATATCGTTGTATTAGACTATATTCTCCACGATTAACTTTTTATGGTACACGACTGGACTGTCAAAATTGAATTTCTATTAAAGGTAATTTTTTAGGTCCTTATTGGACTTACTTTGAATGCGCTTCATACCCTCACTCCTCAAATAGTTGACAATACAATATTTAACACAGTAAAATAATTATACTTACGGATTGTTAAAAGCAGGGTCAGATATAGGGAAAGAATCCATGTTGATGTTTGACTATATGAAAATATATTCTGTGAGTTATAAATATTTTGGTTCATATTGTCTTAATTGTTTATATTGTGAAAATTATCTTTGTCTAACATAATATATTCTAGACGAAATAAACGTAATGAATTACTGAAAATTGATGGAAGGTGTCTGATGATTGGGTTAGAATTTTAATTCTACTTTTTTTATATTAATATTTTACTTTCGTATACATTAAATATTTTAAAATGTCATATAAGTTTATATTCAAACTACATCGATTAAAGTTTCTCGGTGTAATATTTGCGTTAATAATAAATAAAAAAACGATTATTGTTTTTTTATACAAATGATGTCGGTCAATGAAATATTCGTCACTTATCATAAATAAAGAAACAACTAAGCAACAAATTAACAACGAAAATATATTATATTTGAAATAAAACATTTAAAACATTATCGTGTCGCCATATTTCACATATACTTTGACCAAAATTATGAACACCAAAAACATGGAAAAAAGCTTTTCTTCTTAGGATAGTTGTTATCTGCTTTCGTCCACTTGGTTTGATCCTTTTCCAAATGAACCAAATCAATAAAAACGCTCCTCTGCTTATTCGAATTATAATCGTCCAGAGCCATGCCGATTATTTTGTTGTTGTATACAACTGGACTGCCAGCATGGAAGGAAGATGGTTGATTTTTAAGACCGCGCGAATCAAGGCATATAAAGTTGTTCATATTTTTTGACAAATTGTGTTCCTGATGGCACGCCTCCTTATTCAAAATTGTAACATTGCACGATTCCAGCATAGTCCAATCTTTCCCTTTCTTGTCGTAATAATAATAAATGGTAGCCACTTGGTTTAGTGGAATGTCTGTAATGCTGTCAGCCAATGGGAGTATTTTGACTTTCTCGCTGAAAGACTTGTCCACGGTTATCTTCATTAATCTGTCGGTAATGTTTGAAGATTTACTTGTATCACGCATGTTGATCACTTCCATCGCTACCACATTGTGAATCTGGCCTTTATCCAAATCGTTATTTATGAGATTAACGGATGAAAATTTCAATTCCACGTATTGTCTTTTATGCAAACATTTTTGGCAAGAGTCCACAGTCAGCATTTGGGATGTGTTGATTATAATTGCTTCGCAACAGATCTTTCCATTCTCATTTATCAGGGGTACTATGGGGGAGTTCTTGAACGTTATTGTGCTGTCAATTTCTTGCGAGCACGCTTGATCTATTGGCATTATGAATTGATTATTGTACTGTTCGTTACTGGTATCGTTATTTAGACGGATACGATTGTACTTACAGAGCGTTAAGAGCAGTGTCAGACATTTGATACAATAGTCCATGTTGCTGTTAGACCTTGAGGATGACCTGTGGATGGTAAATATTTTGGTTTATATTTTATAGGTACGGTAATATGTTTTGTGTTATGTTTTCGTTGTATAAAGTAGGATATTTTCAAATATTTTTTATCTATATTAAAAATTCCGTTAGTATAGTGAGAGCAATGCCTGACTGAATGGTGTTGAAGATGTCAGGTGATTGAGTTTGAATGTTCATTTTCGGTAACATGAACGTAGTCGTGATTAATGTAATCACTTAGGATTCTCACCTTTTCGTTTCTCAAATTCTATAAGGAATTTTGGTAGAATTGATGAAACTATCTTTAAGCTTACCAAGTTTGAAACTCGAAAAACAAAAAAATAGGTAAAACTTAGGAAAGAGGAGAGATATGCTATTATATTTCTAGCAACTATAAGAGATGGTAAGAATGCAAATTAAACATACAATATATAATTATTGTAATTTAATTAAATAATTTAATTTTTCTGTAAATGTAGAATCTCTATATTATAAACAGTTATAACGAAAAATATATCGACACCCAAACTATTGCCTTTTGCGTAATCATCGTAGCTACAGTATTTACATTCTAATCATACGATTAATTTTGGTAAATACAATGTTGTCGCTTGTCATAAATAAAGAACCACTATATTATATCTTAATCACACATATATTTAATATTTTCGGTTTTAATAATTATAGTTAAAACACAATATGGCCATATTTAGAAGCACAAAAGACATGACAAGAAGGCCTTCTTCGGTTCGATATAATTCATCCACGGAGCCTGATCAATTTTAAAATTCACTGTATTGACAAATATACTGTGCTCTTTCTTCTCATCATAATCGTTCAGTACGATGCCGATTAACTGATTATTATATACAACTGGACTGCCAGCATGGAACGGAGATTTCTGTATCCTCGGAGATAATGTTTTAAAACAGGTGTAGCTGTCCTTCCAAGTTTTGTACTCCCGTTTACACTCTTCCTTATCAACAATTTCTATATTGCACGATTGAAGTTTAGTCCAAGTTGCATGTGGCATGTCGAAATAGAAGTAAACCATGGCTGTTTCGTTCACCATGTCTTTGTCCATCTTCGCTATAGGGAGCACTTTGATTCTCTTGTCGAATTCCGGAAATACGGTCAGTTTCATCAAACTATCCGTGCGATTCGATGTAACGGATGATTTGGCCACGTTCAATACTTCCATCTTGTGTATATTGTAAATCTGGCCCGGCTTGTCTGGGAATTTTAGATAAATCTCTTCAAATTTTAATTCCACTTGATTATTGTCGTTCACGCAGGTCTGACAAGTGTCGACGGTCAGCATTTCAGTTGAGCTAATTACGATTGCTTCGCAACAGACCTGTCCATGCTCATCCAACACGGGTACTATGGGAGCGTTATGATATGTTATTTGGCTGTCAATTCCCTGCGAGCAAGCTTGATCTGTTGAATATACGAATTCGTTTGTGAAGTTGGTAACAATGGTTAATATGATACGACAGATTTGTATCGTACTTACTGAGCGTTAAAAGCAATATCAGATATTTGGCGTAAGAGTCCATAATGGTACTTGACCTTGAAGACGTGTTCTGTGGACGATAAATATTTTGGTTTATATGGTGTTGCGGTGACTCGTGTTATGGTGTATTTTTTGTGGAATAAGTGAAATTGATGCCTTGCGTAATATGTTGCTGGCTACCTTATCATACAAATTCTGAAGTCTTTTTTTTTATTAGGTTAAGTTTAATTTCGTTGAATAACAAAATCGGTAGCATTTTGTTTAAGTAAATTTATGTAAATAATAATTTAATATAAAGTAGTGGATTTGTTATTATAGGATTTCATAATATTCCATTAGTATTAACATTTTATTATTAAACCTTATTAAAACTTGCCCAAATTTTAAAATAGAAATAAAACAATAACATTTGTTTCTTTGATGATTGGATATTAATTTTACTATTATTAATAAACTAAACAATTATTGTTAAGAATTATTGGATAATCACTTACACGTATTATTATAGTTTCGATTACGACAGTTACATCTTAATTTCGATTACTGATACATTACTATATCAACGAAGAATGCGTCTTCTTCTGATAAACAACATGACAAAATTCTTTCTTAACAAATATAAAATGTCAACGTCTCGAACTTTTTTCACATGAATTGAATTAATAAATAAAACTGTCCTATTATTTTCCTGGTTATAATTATCTCCAGTCGTTGCGATTAATTTATTGTTATTATAAACATTAGGCACACCAAAGGTACGAAAGAAGATATATTTTGCGAAAAAAAAAAGAATTGTACTCATAAAACAACAAACGTTGATAGAAAAATAAAAATAATAACAATTATCGCGTATCATTTCAAAACAGAACACATTCCATATTTTATAAGTAATCTTTATTACTAAATTTTTTTCCACTGTATTTGATCCTTTTGAAAATAAATCATATTAATAAACACATTCTGTTTTTAGTTGGATCATAATTCTTACGTGCGGTGCTGTTTATTTATTGTTGTATACTACTGGACTGCCTACTTGGAACGGAAATTTTGGAGCCACGATTGTGTAAGGTTCCAGGCATATGTACGTGTCATTGAAAACTGCTAAGACGTAGTTTTTACGACACTCCTCCTTAGTTACAATCTTCATATCGCAGCGTTTAAGTACAGATTAATGTGCTACCGATCTGTCGAAATAAAAGTAAACTTTATCCGTGATTGATCAGGGTGTTCTTATCACTGTCAGCCACTGCGAGAGCTTTGATTCTCTTGTCAAATGCCAGAGATAGGGGCAGCTTCGTCAGTCTCTGTCGGTAACGTTGATTGAATTAAATCCATCCTGATTGCTCTTCTATTTTACATAAATATCTACAAATTTCAGTTATATTTTCGTTTGGTTACGCAAATGAATGAAGCAAATATCCAAGGTCAACATCTCAGATGAGCTGATAATAATTTCTTCGCATTTGATCTATCCAAGTCATCTATCAGGGGTCCTATGGGAGTGTTATTATACGTTATTCCGCGCTGTCAATTTCTTGCGAGATACCTTAATTTGTTAGCATTTGACTTGTAAATTTGGTAACGTTGTTTATGTGTATCCGATCAGTTGACAATTTACTTATAAATCGTTAAAAGCTGTGTTAGATATTGAATATCATGTTAGATATTGAGATGTTCATGTTGGAGTTTGACCTTGAAGATGTGTTTGCGGGGCAATAAATATTTTGGATATATATTTTTGTATTATTGTTTATTGTTTTTATTTTGTATTATGGTTTGTGTATTTTGCGCAACTACATATGTATAATGTATGATTACATTTCAAGAACATGATCTACTGTATCCAAAATGTTATTATGTTGATGTAGTAAATTAATTGAATAAATGAAGTGTCTTATTTGGCTAATTTTGTGTCCATTTTTATGTTGACTCTTTAGGATTTAATTTATTTATTTTAAATCAAATTTATTTCAGTTCCAAAAATCTCCCCTTTCTTATTTGTTTGTTATAAATAAAAGTCCTTTTAATTATTGTTTAATCATACGTGTATGATTTTTATTACATTGATTATTACACACATTAATTACACACACAAATCAAGTACAATATTTGCATCCGCATTTAAACTATCAGATCGGCTTTGAAACCCAGTTCATTTTTGATAGGTCGTACTGCCCCACGTTAATAAAAACACACGGTTTCTGGTTGTTCGGTTTAAAAGTCTTCATACTGTGTCCCATGCCGTATAACTTGTCGCCATAAAGAAGCGTGCTGCCAGCATTGAAGAAAGTTTGCTTATTCCTGTTATGAAAGCAGATGAACTCGTTGGTAATCTTCGGGAAGACGGCCGGATCACCGCAGACCTTTTTGTCCACGACTTCGACACTTGTCGCAGAAAGTACGGAATTGTTCGAAAGTCCGAAACTGTTGAATTAGTAGATGGTTGCGTTGCCCGCTGGTAGAATGTCCTTGGGATTGGCGCGTGGGATCGGTTTTACCATGGACGTGTCGAAAACCGGACTTACGGTGATCTTCATCAAGGCGTCGTTCACCGGTATCTGACCTGAGTACGACCTCGGAACTTCCACCTTAATCACCCGATGAGATTGGCCAGCCTGACCCTGTATTTCTGAAACCTTCGATCGCACCGTTTTCGATTTCAAACAGCGATGGCACGAGGCTTCCGTCAGCACTTCATTCGGGCTGATCACTACCACGTCGCAGCAGAACAAGCCCTGGTCTGATTCCAGGGGTATCACGGCGGCATTTTAGTATGATATTGCGTCTAATGATTTTTGCACCGTTTGATCTGTTGACATGAATAATGGTTGGTACCAATGTTCAATCGGTTGCGATCAATTTGTGAAAAATACTTACGAATCGTTAAAAGAAGTATCAGCAATGTAACGGCAGAGGTCATGATGATAAACATGTTGATTGACCTTGTAGATTCATTCTGCGGGTCATAAATATTTTGGTTTATCCATTATTGTTGTTTATATTGAATTAAAGTTAGGTGGTTGTTGTTGTTGTCTTTTAGGATGTGTAGTATTTTTCGATGTTTCATGTATACAGGTGAAGAATGTAATGTTTTGATCTTGATCAAGGTCATCAAGTGGAGTTACTCCGAGGTGTGGCTTTTAAGTGCGGTGTGAAAATTTTTGTTGTTGTTTCAGTTGGATTAATTGTCATTCAATTGTTTAAATAAAGATTTGTATGTTTTTGAATTCGCTAATAGCACTATGAAACTTAAATTTTGTTCTTCACAGTTCGGGTGCTAATATCGAATTATATATATACATATATATACTTTTATACTCTGAGTACTAATTTGAACTCTTGAGTCTTTACAATATCGCGTGATTATAATTCCGATTTGGAATAACCAAATACATTAATATTTCAAATTTTTACTTTTCCGTGTTTAATTTATTCGGATGTTATTTTGAATTTACATCTTGCACGAAAGGATATATTTATTATTAAGCTTCTAATTTTTAGATTACATAATAATTAATTTTCCAATCATTCAACAAATTAAAACTCCATTAACCAAATTTATAATTTGATTCCTTACTTGGCTAGGATTTATGTACATGGAAAAATTGCAAACAATAATCAAATTTCACGGTCAAAGGCGTGTGTCTGTCACGCGATGCGACACAAATCAAACCATAATCAAACGTTCAGTCCACATTTCGCGTCGCGGTAATAAGCAAGTGCGACAAATCGAAATTCCGACGTGAGTCGAAACAGACGTCAGCGGTTCATAAAAAACCGAATGCGTCGAGTCGCGTATTGACAATCGTCACCGATGCAAATCGATACCACGGACGGGTCCAGTCCGATTGTAAGTAAAACTAGTTTCGTCGAAGTCCGCGCAACTTGTGACGTTGCAAATATTGCGTCAAACTTCGCGGAATGAATTAATTTCGCTCGCCAACGTAATAGCGTCGCAAACGCGAGTCGTCGGCAACTCCCGGACTAAAGTCACGTCGCGAGGTCCGGAGCGCAACGCGGAATCGAATCGACGCGTCGAACGCCGTCAGCGGATTCATTTATCTTTCAATTTGCTGCCGTCGTTGGGGACGGTTGCGTCGCGCGCGTACCGTGACACGCCGGAAAGAGAGATAGAAATCACGCGTGCGGTTTTGCGGGTGGAATTTGCGACCGCCGAAACGCTAAAGTTCGAATTGAACTGTCACCATCAGCGACGCGCGACGCGACCACGTGACGCATGTTCGCTCGTTACGACTGCGGTTTACAGTCGGTCGCGCGAACGGGTGTTAAACATTTCATGACGCGCGGCAACTTTTTCGCTTCATTTCACCCCTGACCTGCCCGATTATGATCGCACGGTCAAGGTACGTCGCCGTAAATCAAACGCGCCGCGCGGAATTGAAGTGTCCCTTTGGAATGCTTTACGTGACGTTTTCCATTTGACCCGGGCGTTAATTTGTTTGCCGCGCGCGGTTCGTTTGGCGGGTTCGTCGACGAGCGCGTGCGCGGACGGCGCAGTTCACGCGGCGGGAGAAAAATGCAACTTTACCGCCCGGATAACTATTGATACTATTATAGTATTTTTCTGTTTTGATTGGTTTGTTTCGATTAGCTCAAGACTTTATTATTATTATTATTATTATGATGATTATTTTGACAAATTCATTTGTTTTTATCATGCGCGCGAAACTGAAAATACGACATCAACTTCGTTATTATTTCGCACCTCGCGATCGCAAAAAATCGGTCGCGTCTGGCGAAAACCGGTCGCCGTGGCGCGCGCATATCAAGCCAATAATGGTTAACACAATTTCGCGTTTATCTAGAAAATACGTTACCCGTGTTCGGAATCATAATTATAAGAAGATAATCTCGGTATTTATACGTCGATTTTTTATAATTGCCCCGCGATAACAGGCGTTGCGCCTATTTCGTTGTTTATACGCTTGATTAAGATTCGCGTTTCGCCCGAGATAGTGTATCGCAGTAATTTTTGATGCATTTTTGACGACGTCCAGTTTATTCTATGCAAATTAACAGACAGAAAATTTCCGGACTTCTAATAATGCGTTCACAATGCGGAAATGAAAGGGTTGAATCGATTGCAATCATTGTCAACCGCGGTTCATCGTTATTTCCGATGCTATATTACAGTTTTGGGTCATCTGTTAAAACAATCAAGCTGCGCAAAAAATGCATGAAACGCTTCGGAAGCGCGCGTTTCGTTGCGCCGCATTTTTCGCGTACAGTCGGTGTCGGATTTTTGGCGATTTAATAATTGACGGGCGGGGGAGGGGGAGCAAGAGGGGATGAAGTATGACGACGACGAAATATAAGTTGTTTATGGTTGTTCCATGGAAGCCCTTTTTTTCCGAGCTTTTACCACGGAAGAAAATTATAATGAATAAATTAGTTGCGATATTTACAATTATAGTTTTGCTTCCTCGATCGCTTTCAGGGTTTAATTTAAATTTTCAACTGTAATTACAATATGTACCGGACGTAACTTGTCATTGCGTACTATCCTCAGATAATTTGTGTTGTGTTTTAATTAACACATTTTGAGATTTGAGAAGTGACCAATTGAAAATGCATTTTATTATGGAATTAAATATTGTTTTAATTATTGTAGTTGTTATTATTATTTTTTATTATTATTATTACACTTTATACAATATTTACCCATCTCGACCGGCTTCTGCAATTTTTTAATTCGTTATTGAATTTCAATTAAGATTCTTATTTAATATTAGAAAAGTATGTCATAAATTTTAGAATATAGTCGTAACAATGTTTTTTTTCTGAAATATCCATATTTATTGAGCGGTCGTAAGTAATTATGTTGCACGCGTTACTAAGACTCGATGGTTGAGTATCGAATCCTAACTATTATGTAATTCTACACCGAGAGAAATAAATTGTTAACTTAATTATCTAAACAGTATTTTTAATTATTTAAGATTGTTAGACAGAATAATTACAGATTGTAAATCGAACGTCATATTAATAAATGACATATTAAACATAACCTACAATTTTACAATCTTGCCTATTGAATTGAATATCTGTTTATTCAAGCAGGTATCTGTAGTTTAATGATCTAATTTGAATATCTAGATTCTGAAGTTAACATTCTTTTTTCTCATATAGTATCTATAACGAGATAGCCATGTTGACTAATAATTATTATTATTTAATTATTGTTTCTAGTAATTCGAACTAGAATTCCAAGATTTGGCTAAGAATTATTCTATTTTGCTTTCATTGCTAGAACCTATACCATAAGGTCTGACTTTAAGATTTCAACGTCTTGATTCACTCGAATATCTTATAACAATACATTGGAGTATTAAATTTTATTAATAACATTTTATATAATTTTCGTACATATGATCGTTATAGGAAAAAAAAGATTATTTTAATCATATAAATACAGATATTTTAATTTGTTTATTGAATTTGTGTAATTATTTTAAAACATTCATCACTTATTTTAAAATTTGAGCGATTTTTTGTTTAGTAAATTTCTATTTTTGTGTTCACCGATTATTGTATTTTCTTCTTTTGTTTTGTTTTTTTTTGTCTCATTTTTTCAGTAAATTTCAATGCAATTTATTTTTTCAGGTACATCATACTTACGTATTCTTCAATACATCATTGATCTAACATCAATTACTACCATTATTGAACCACAATACATTCACTTCGTTTCAATTTTCCATGATCTTACAATTATTCACCGCCCTAATATTGCGGGGAAAAATCCTTCAAATTCGATTAACAAACTACTTTACGTGAAATTAATCCGTCTCCCTCCCTCCCGCAACAAGCGCACCCGGTGCACCCAAAAAGGCTACAACTTCGCGCGGCATTCGAAACCGAAACAATTCCACACGACTCGACCTCAAATTCTACACCATTTGCCTGTAGAAAATGTGGAACTTCCGTCGGCCGTTGTCCTTTTGTCAGCGCGCCCGCAACGCCTCAATTTAAAAGCCGCGGCGGTTATTTACGCGACGAGGAACGCGCAGGCCCCCGAGCGGGACGCGCGAGTCCTTTGCGCGCGGCGCTTCGCAGCGGTTTACGGCCGGCGGCCGTGAGAAATGGACTCGCCCGAAATTAACCGAATTGGCGCGGACACCGGGCGTTTGTCACTGTCCGTCGGCCGGTCGTTTCGGGCCGCGCCGCGCCCAGTCCGGAATTCCACCGCGCGACCGGACCGCGCCGCGATCTGCCGAGCCGATTCCGGACTTTCGCCCGCGCTGATCGACCCGGCAGACGCGCGCGCGGTAATTGAGACGGGGCGCGGGGGCATCGTTTTCTTAATCAGCGATTTCATTTCAAAGGCCGCGTTTGTTTATTCTTTCGCCGGCTCGTGACCGTGTGACGGGGTCCGAGATTAAAAATCCCCTAATTCCTTAATCGGATTATCGGAGTGTCGCGTCAAACGACGGCGATAAAAACTGCGCGACGCTAATTAAGGCGGCTTCGTTTGCGCGGGTGTAACGAGCGCGCGACCACCGGATGGCAGTCGACGTTGTCGACGATCGCGCGTGATAATGCGCGAAATGGGATCGACGCGCGGGTGCGTTTGTGGCTCGGTGATGAGTGACCTTGAAGATCACAAAATCATCACCGAGGGTGCCACGATCGGTCGGATGGAATTGCTTGATTTATACAACTTTATACTTGTTTTGTTTGTTTACAATCAATATTTGGTTTGCGATTTTTATTACTC
>JABFQC010002930.1:0-15033 GCA_022817085.1 Psilanteris sp. ZL-2020
ACATTATACTATTCTAAAACAAAATCTGCAAAACTTAGGCAAAATTTTGTCGATATTAGTAAAATGTCAGCTTCAAAATAGAAACTATCTGGCCTTTTTATGTATAAAGCGCTGTATATACTAATTTATGTTTTATTCGAATTTTTTTTTCACTATAAAATTAAAAGTTTTCGGTTTCAACGTGAACATAAATAAAGAATATTTTAAGAAATTATAAAATTTTATTATACAAATTTACACATTAAATTAATAAATATATCATTTTTAGAAAAATTTTTTGTATAAAAATGTATGCTTAGAAAGAAAAACTTTTTTTCCATATAGTCATTCATCAGTTTTTGCGACATTCTACTTTGTAACTTTAATTATAGATATATTATGAATACAGTTTTGTAATCAAGTGTTACAATAATATATGAATATATTCAATATTAGAAAATTATTGTTAATATTCTTTTTATAGTCATATATAATATCCATATTTCATAATCATCTGTGAACATTTATGTTTCCGGTAAGTAATAAAATTGTTAAACATTTCAAACAATAGACAACATTATTAAGATATATGTTATAAAGTGATAATTTAAAATAACTATGCAATAACATTCTCCGAGTCATTAGTTAATATTTCGAACTATTATTATGATATTTTATATGGATTAAATAAACTGACATTGATAAATGACCAAAGTACCTAGATAAATACTTGTGAAATATTTATCTCGTCTAATCTTTAGGAACAAAAACTTTATTCTCATTTTATGATTCATCGTAGTCTTAAGGAAAATTGCGTTGACGTTTATGTTCCGTCAGAATTGAAAATTTGTACAGAAATATTAATTAATAATATCATTCTGTATATGATAAATTATGACCTAATATATTCTCTTTTAAATTTAGACTGCTCACAAATTTATCATTTATATTTTGTGTATATAACAACTAATTAGTGTATCATTTACATTAAAAACAATTCGTTGTAAAATTTGTTTATTCTATTTTGATAGATAATAAATTATTTTTGCAAAGCTCGCAATTTTCCAGAAGATAAAATAATTTTTTATTTGCTATTATGAATGTGAACTATTTTCAAGTATCTTATATTATCATTGCATTATCGCACCTCTCGTTGTATTTATCACATTTGAAATAATCTAGCTTTATTTTACTAACGTATGTATGTATTTGACTCTAATCTTGTACCTTATTCTATGCAAAATAATTTCCTATATCTTTAATTGTGTTTGAATTAAATAGTAGAAAACTACACATTCTAATCTGATTGAATAAAACGTATGTATATTAATTAAATGAGAATCTTATATTTATTAATTAAATTCATGGTTTAAAATAATAAATAATATATAAAATATATATTCGCAGATATTTCGCTACACAAGAAATATTGCAAAACTTAAAAACCTATTGAAAAAAAAAACTTTCGGTTTCCTGATTCGTTTAGATTTGTACTAATAATAGGTCATAATCATTTAATTATATGACAAACAGATATAATCCTTTACATAAGTTAAATATATACTACACTTATATAGTATATATGTATAGAGAGAAGAATAATACAAAAAATATGAATGATAGTAATTTATTAATTTTTCAAAATGTGTTACTACATTATATATTCATTTTTATGCTATACTTTCAAATATATCACTTTGTTATTATTTATATAACATGTTTTATAATATTTTTTAATACTAGCCAAACACTAATCTAGAGAAATAGTTTTATTTTAATTTAACATACAAAACTAAATTAATATAAAATTCATTATTAATACAATTATAAATTACTTCAATTTATGTTGAAATAATTTGTATGTTTATTTAAAATATTTAATTACATTAATTAGATGAAGAACATTTTATAAACTATTTAATTAATATAATATTATATTGTATTTAATTAAATAAAGGAAATAAAAAATGTATTCGTCATAAAAATAAATGTATTTATTCTAATTTATAAAATAAATACGTTATAACTTTTATGTCAAAGTTTATTACTTAATATTGCAATATGCTATACACTTATCAATTGAAACCAGCTTTAACATACTTTATATGTTTTCTATTAATACTATTTAGTTGTTGCTCAGTAAGTTCAAATAAATTACTTATTAATTTATATGTATAATATATAATAAACGTATCTAAAATATGTTTGTACCGCATTCCTATTTTTTATATACATAATCGATATATAAAAAATTGTAAAAACTAATGACGCTGATATTTACGACGGTTATAATATATTGTTTGGTTTTTATAAGATTTACTAAATTATTTTACTTAGACGTAGATATGGACATAGATTGATCAATTATTTTCGCGTCGTTTTTCATTTTAAAAAGTATTGATTTTGTAAAATAATGATATTTATTATTATTTCTCAAAAGAATATTATTTATTTAATAAACAAACAACGAAGAAATAAACTCGGAACTGCGTATTTCATTGTAATGAGCTTTACGTGCTTGCGAGGGTAAATCATCATTCTTCATGTGGTATATTTGTATACTAAAGGAGCGTGTAATGCTTGTTGCTTTGATTGTCCAAGTACGAAAGATCTTGTTCTGAACCCCCGTATGTAGTAGAATGAGTGGTTTTAAAATTGGAAAGACGGCAACTTTGCAGACAAAAAAAGAATCACAAATCACGTCTGGTCTTAGGTCTCAAAGTTCTGATCAATAAAATGTATTCTGAATAAAGACTTTACAAGGCATTAACTATGTAAATACAATTATCCAATTTTATATGGGAACTTCGACAGATAACGAGCAAGCAAAATTTCGTCAATTTGTTCAATATAATTTGTATTTTTCTTTTTTCATATTTTTTTTTTAAAAACAGTATATGTGACTGTTCGTTCGACATTTTCATAAAAATGTTCAATGAACACAGAGAATTATTATTCGCGATTAGAAGTAAAATGAGATGGCAGTTTTAATAATGCGAACATTTTCATCGAGACAATGAAGATCAGAAAATGTATGTTATTCTGATGCTCGCGTTCAATAGTTTGATGGTTGTAAATTGTCGAGAAATATTGGATGGGATGAACATCCACAGCTAACCGACGGAGAGTAATTTATGAAAAAAAACGTATACGTATGAGAAAAATGTTCATTTTCTAACAATGGTGTAAATTGAGAAACTAATTTTGTTGATATATATGTGGAGTCGTACTTCAGCTGTTGTAATCAGGTTTATTTTGATTATCGGTTATAGGTTTTTCCTCTTTTCTAAAACATTGTAATTAATAGATTCTTTTATATGAAATAATGCTTGCTATGATGAGTTTAATTAATCCTACGTCATGAAGTATTTAGCAGAATCATTTCTCAAATAATTAATGCATACTACTGTGCAATATAAAAATATCTTCATTTTTTCAACGGACAGAGATTTAATTTGAACTTTTATTTCTTAAACGTGAATGATCTATATATATATATATATATATTTATATATATAGTCACATATGTTATTATCAGGTACACATGAAAACTAGGTGTCGTTATAACAAATAGTATTATATATGTATAATAGAAAGCTTTTTCTGGGTAATTGTATTAATGTAGTTGGCAGTTTTCTGAGACAATATTAGTTATATCTAACTCCTAAACTGAAATACTATTGTCGAAACAGTAAATAATAAAAAATTCTGTTGTAACTCTATGAATGCTATTATTTACATTAAAAAAAGTATGTGTTAAATATAGCAGATCAAAAAGTGAAATGAAAGTTATTATTACCCTATGGTTATAGATAAAATGAAATATGTAGATCCGCAATATGATTTATACTTTTATCAAACATTTTTATCGAAAATTATTATGAATATATGAGTCTCTTAACATATGGTCTCTTGAAAAATATGAAAATAAATAATATGTTTGCAATTGTCGTACACGTTAAATGAAATACTGTAAAAATTGCGTAGTTATATACGAAGTTTTATTTTGCATTCAATTTAATTTTCAACAAGCAATCAATTTTTTACTAAATATAACGGTATATAACACGAATTTCAATCAAATTGTAATACATTTAAAAACAATCCTTTATATTATTTGTAGAAACGAAATACAATCGAATGCAAAACTCAAACCATAAATTAAATTTTTCTATTAAACAATTATATATATGCTTTATTATTTGTGATTAGAATTTATTTTTTATAGCTAAAATCGAAATAACATAATACGTTTATGAAATTAATTATGCCACATTAACACAGAGCTTATAAGGTAATATAATTTTCATTTTGTAATTGGTCACATTTCAATTAAAATCTGAGCTATGCAATTTGCTTGTTTGTCTATATCGAGTAAGCACATTAACAGATAGATAATATATAGTAAACTTTAATAATAATTAATAGTGACTAGCAATCATGAAAAATATATACCATCATATGAAAAATGTCTTTGTTTGTGTATTTTCGTATAAGCATTAAAACGATTAATTATTCGTTTGTGTTTTAAATTTGTTAGTGGTTTTGACGCACAAATATATTACAAAATGAAAAAAATATGAACATATTATAAAATTACCTAATTTCCCACCTGGAATGTTCATTTAAGTAATACGACAAAACGATGAATTTATATCGCGCTAGGAAGTGACATGTCGTCGAATTAGTTACGAAACGTTAAGTTTAAGATGTGTGCGATTTCCCAGGGTAGTTGTGTGACGGATGTACCCGTTATGCAAGCTGCTCTGAAATGAATGCCTGTAATCACGCACAATGGCAATTACACGGGGTACGAGTCGTACACAATGGCGTTAAACTGAGTGTAGTCATTTGATTATATATGGGTGATAGATATTTATTTATGTAGACGCGAGACTGCCCATTGAGTTTGAATGCGTCTAAATGTTATAACGGTATAGTATACATAGATATACGTAAACGATATTTTCTTGCTACATTGCAAACTTAAAACTTGTTATAATAACTTATATGCGTTTTAGTTTCGTTGAATTTACAACATAAATATATGATTTTGATGACATTTAACGTTTATAGTTAGTTATCTGAACGTGTTTTAAATTTCGTATTTGCACTAATATAATATATAATGTAAGATTAAATATTTATTTCAGTTCAAATGGTATTCCATTCAGCAGTATATCCCTCAGTTGAACTTTTATAAACAACAATTTTATCTTTTTTTTAATTTTTATTTATTATATTTAATTGTAAGTTCAACATTATGACGAGTATGACAAATGTAGCATCTACAAGTATATGTAGTTTTTGATCATTCGACCATTTCATTCCTCTCTTCGTGTGTGTTAAAATTTAAATTGGCAAGACTGATATAACTCAGCACTATCGATGCATCGTTATCAACGTAATTAATATCGCTGGTGAACAGATTAATAGGGCACTTGTGAATTTGCAGTTTAGTAATTCGAGTAGGAAGCAATTGTTTTTAGATAATAGAACCGATAGAAGATTTTGAGTTTCGATTTTGTGTTTTTAAAATAAAAGTGATTCAGTTATATACGTTTTAAAATCTTATTAATTCGACTATGTAATTGTAACTATTAAAGGCATACAGTATGAATAATATAAATTAAATACATACATTTGAAAGCTTCAACTTCGTTTTGTATTAGTTTTGCAGTTAAAATGACATAATAAAATTCTAAGTATGAAGTTAAGTATGGAATACTTAATAATATACTAATATTTCATTTAATTTAATAGTTTTCTTAAAATGTAATTTATATTATGTATATAAATCTAACGTAGAAATAAATCTGTTTTAGGTCATTAATCAAAATCCTCTATTATTATCACTAATGTAGTTACCATTGTATAGAATTACGTAAAATCACGTTTATACATTAAATTATTGATGTTCGTATACAGTTATGTACATAGACATATATTTTTATAGTAAACATATGAAAAAATAATATAAAAAGTACTAATTTCATGTGACATTGTGGATGTATATAAGTACAGCTAAGTATTTCTGTACGCGCAATTTTTAAAAAACATAATACGTGTATGACTAGCTTCGATTTTACTTATAGTTTAAATATATGTTGTATGTATATGAATCTACACATATAAATTTAAGCTAGATATATGTACTATAGATGATTAACTATTATGCTAAATGTATGTTATTTGCATAAAGATATAAAAGAGTGATTGTATAGTTTAAATTAATTTGTTATAACCTGTCCTTAATATTATGTAAAGGTTACTTGTATGTTTTGAAAAGGTAAAATTAAATGATATAAAATGCATAGCAAAACATATGTGATTAAATATTAATATCAATATTTATTAATAATATGTAATTTAATTATAGAAATACCAAAATATGTAAAGTATATTTGTGTTGAAATTTATTTTCTTTAATAATATAATATAATAAAATAGAATAGAATTATCATAATTAATTTTAAAATTGATTTTACATTTAATGACAATAATTAAGTAAAAATATTTACAACATATATGTTACACAAATTTCTTCTATTCTTAATTTTAAAGTGTATTGGGAATTTAAAAACCAAAAAATTGTAAATTATAATTTAATGCTTTAATAAATTTTTATTAATTTACTACTCACATTGAATAAAATTCACGTTTTATAATATTTAACTTTTTTTATGTTCAAATAATTCTTTTTTATATTTATTGTAAATTATCTCTTTGTACGTGAAAAGTTGACTGCTTAAAATTGTGAATATTGATTGAAATGCAGAATTAAAATAAATATCTTTTGTTTCAAGTAAATAAATTTCTGTAATATATTGACCTTATACGATTGCATTCAGAAATAATGATGACTATATATTTAATGAATACATCTACAAAACCATATTTATTATCCTAATATATATTAGTTATATATATAAATACATTTTATAATGTTTTCTAATATTTATTAAATATTTTTAAAAATTCTGTAAGAATTTCAGACACAAACGTATTAAAATAGTTAATAAGATTATTGAATCTTTGCATATTTTGTTAATTGTTACTACTTTATTCACCGATTTTCTGTATTAAGATTTTATAAGTGTATTTCATATTAGTTTCTATCGTATAATAATTTCAATGAACTTTCTTTTAATATAAATATTCATTTAATATACATTACATATTCATTTAAAACTACTCTAAAAAAATTGCGTTTAATTATTTAGCATAAAATATTCAATATTTGTAATCAAGTCGCAATCGCAGTTGGTTATCTCTCATTTGCTTCACTAATTCAAATTCATGTAGGTTAGCTGCTATTTAATTCGATCACATGTTGCATTAATGCACGAATTGAACAACGGAATTCAAGATCAGATAATATCACTAATCTGCGATATTACGTATCTAAATTAAGTATCACTGATTATCTATCATTCCAAAGGAAATTTCATCTCGGAATTAATCATTATGAAACAAATTCTTATTTATAATCTAAAACTTGACCACCCAACCAAATTCTATAAAGAAATTAAACTATTGAAATAACAACTCGTTTAATTATATTGTTAACTTGTAGTCGGCGTTTAGAAACATATATGTATTTATATATTCCCTGCATATAAATTATATTTTTTGATTTTAAAGCATATTTAAATTAAATTTAAAATTAATTTTGCTTTAGCTTTGCCGTTTCGATTAAAATAATAATAACTACGTTTACAATTTATTTCTGTTAACCAACAAATTTGTAATTGAAATAAACGTAAGAAATTGTGATCACGAATTCCGTTTCTATTACGTTAGCGAGTTAGCGAGTTGCTTATGCATATGGATATAACATGTGACGTAGGCTATGTCGTGTTTACGCTTCAAATTAGAATCGTCTTGAATAATTTTACCTAGTCGCATTTCATATAAGTTCTGATTCGAGAGAATTGTTTTAGAACGAGTGTTGCCGAAAGTATAACTGTAACCAATAATTCTTGTATTATTATATTATACTGATTTCTGGCGTCTATACGGTTTTAAATTTTTCATTTTTGTACGAGGTAATTATTTTTATTTTTAAACTTCAGATAAAATCGTTATGGAATAAGATCTACAGTTATGACAAGAACTTTTCTTACTATATACAGATAGTATAACAAGATTTTTCAACACCGTATATAAAATAAAAGACACGTTTCTATAACATATCTAGATAACGTACACTAATCAGAAGTGTCTATTATAATAATAATAATTTAGTGTGATTTAATATTCATCAATATTAAACAATTTACTTATTGATCAATATAATTTTTTGCAAACAAATACATAATTTTTAATGTCATTATTATCCATAATTTACGAACATGCAAAAAATATTTTCAAACATATATGACTTTTATATTATAGCTTTTATAAATTACCCATTTAGAATTATTAGGATTAATGTTTGTATACCATAAAATAATATATACTTATATTGTTTATTAATACACTAGTTTTTTTTTCGTGTAATATTGTAAATATGGGTTAATATACAATTTATCCATGTTCACTGTATTGTTATTATTATAATATTGTTCAAATTCGATTCAGTTGAATTGATCTGTGCTTAAATCATCTTATTAAGCAAGGTTAATATTAATTATATATCAATTTATTTGATAAAAGAATGCTGAAATTACATTCGGACGCGTTATTAATGACATGTTTACATATAAATTATATACTTTATGCATTAAAAATAGTAATAAATACTTAATTCACAGAAAGTTTTAAAAAGTATAAATATTAAATACATCATAAAAAATAATTAATAAACTTATACGATGTTACTAATAAACTTATTTATATACAATTTTATATAATATATATAGAGACATAAACTATATTTTATATGAAACCAAATCAGATATTTTCAAGATTTATATTTAAATAATAAATTTATAAAAGGGAATTTAGTATGCGTTTCATAATAATAAATTGTATTTTTAGGATTTCCACTTTAATGTCAATTGAAATTAATAAAGTAGGTATTATATTTGCTTGAATCTACCTATTTATTTGGTAAAAATAACTTTATAGGAATCACATAATGACAATCTTAATATATGCACATGTATACAACAAAGCTAATACATTTATTACAGTACTGCATTGGATCTCTCAAGAATAACCTATGTAGGTGATTTATAGTCGAGTCAACACAAGGCCCTAAGAAGATTAGAATGTATCGTAACCCTGCATATAAGTTTGATATTGAAAATTGATCGGCCAATAGTGATCAGAGATATAAATGTTGCCATCACCATAAATGTCACAAAAAATTGTAGGCACATTGATATTATGTGCAAAATATAATTGAAGGGCAAGAATATTAATTGAATTTTGTAACATGATTAGATTAACTAAAAACCATCATGTTGTCCGAAATAACGGTATACATGCATTTCATTAGTCTATAATATTGTATACAATTTTCGTACAAGTAATCCAATTAAAGTCGAAAAAAATGTCTGTCAATGAATTAATGTTTTCCTGAAAACTACGTTGGGGTTTGTAATAAGATTTGTTTGCAAAGATAAGATACTACAGTGAACGCACGAAATTGCAACAATCGTTATATAAAGAGCCGTTCTGGGATGCGTCGACATTGAGTGCAATGCGGCTGGGTGCGATCAATGGAGAGCGTCACTCCCAGCCTAAAGCTTGGCCTCTTCAGGCGGTAGTGCGCTACCTGAAACCTGAATATATGTATAGAACACACCCCATAAGCACAGTAAATCTCGTGCCTCAGTCCTGTTACATACGTTGCAGCACACGAACAAAAGGTGGATCAGCATCAGCGACTTAATTCTCGGAGTGCCCGCCAATTCTATATATTTATCGATAACACATACATATTATTTTATGTAATCCAAGGATGCTTTCAATTTAAACTAATTGCTTCAAAATTGTTTTGGATTTAAAAAAGACATAAGTGTTTGGATCAATTACGAACAATACGCAAAAATACGTGTTTTACTCAATTACGCATTCATTATTCTGAATAATTAATCGCAATTCCCACGAAAATAATAGCATATGCGCTGCGCTGTACTTGAAATTATGAAAATGGGTTTTGTAAAACGTGTCAAAATGTAATTACTCAGATATTTGCGTAATATATGTAAGATATGAGTTTTGTGTTTTAAATTTTCAGTTTGTTTACTTTTACAATTATATTTTAAATGCATAATATTAGTGTATTTTTATTAATTGTACGTTGCTATTTATGTGACAGTTCGAGGCATAAAATTTAATTATAACCAACATGACGGCATACTATATGGATGGTTTATCTCCACGCTTATTAATTTCAGGAAAATTTGTATCATTAATTTGAAATTGTATCCATAATTTGCAATGGCAATTTTGGATGATATACTACCTTCAAATTCAAGTTGCGCAGAACTGAAATTTATTGCATTAACAGTACAATAGATCGACTAAATTTGTTAATTTTATTTTATTATCTTCATAAATAGTCCCTGATTATAAATTGGACGATTAAATCAAATGTTCTCTACCTGATGCAATCTTACGATTTCATTGGAAACTTGAGTAGAGAGTTGGTTTCGAGGTCACCCACTGATTTCAGAGAGACAGAGATAATCAATTCTTTTTGTATTTAATCATGAAAAAAACTATGAATAAAATATATCATTGCTTTAAATTCAAGATACAATTCAATTTAAATCAAATTCAACAAGTCATTTTATTCGACAACCTATTTTCAATATTTAAATTAATTTACAAATTTTACTTTAGTTTATTAATTTAAAAAATATTGAGTCGAGACTATTTTTAACATATAACGCGTGCTATTATTTGAATTATTATTACTCTAGTTAAAATGTAATTCGTCACTGAGTATTATTTTTAAACGAAATTTTCACTTTCTGCATTATTGAATCAATTAGTCCCGTGACTATTTGAACTGAACTTTTAAATACTATTATATGTTTCAGTGCCGTATAACATCAAATATTTATTGCATACAAAATATCATTCCTGAATAGCAAACACGCAACAATTTTATGTTCAATAGAATAGCTTCAAAAATTGCTTACACCAAAATTCAGCGGAATCAGTTCTTAAAACTGTTTCATATAACATTTTTGTTGCAAATATTATGTTTAAATATGGAAAGATGCATTTAGGATGGCGTACATATAACGTGGAGTCTGACATAAAAATAGAAATATGCAAGCCCTTAAAGGCGACGCGGCAACGTTTCCTGCCGGACGATAGAGAAGAGCAACCCCTTGGGCAACTCCATATTCTGACTTGGATCTCAGCTTTCAGTTGTTTGAAAGCAAAAGAAGTCGAAATATGAGCTGGGTTTTGAAAGAATGGCAGCTAGAAATTTCCGGTATTGTGCACTCTTAATCCATTTATGCGTAGAACGATTTTATAACTTGAAAAACCAAGTGTTCGATATATAACGTCTATAAAATAAATGCTATCGTTTCAATGGAAATGAAGTTTCGAAAAAATGCATTTGATTTTTAATGCTAGTGATACTAATAATAGGTAACAACTGCAACGGAGTTTTTACATTTCAGCGGTTCAATTTTATTATGTATAAATCATGTTGCAAATGTTATTTATAATACTTTGAGAAACGAAACATTTCAAATTATTTGCATTTGTACACAAAGAAAACATATTCCACAATTTACTGTAAAATATATCAAAAGTAGGATATATAACTTCAAAATATAATAAAAATAACTTTAAAAAATTTAAATTAAATTAATTACATTTGATCATATAATTTTACTGTTTACAATTACTGACAGAACGAGAATACACAAGTAATACTACGAATGTCATTTTAAATCGAGATTGTTAAAAATATTATCTAGATTGTATTTGAATATTCTATAAGAGTTCTATTCGGAGGACATGTGTGGCGATAAAAATATACTTATAAACAAAACAAAAAATTAACCTAAATAGCAAATATGGTGATTGAATACCGATATCAACTGTCGTGTAATAATTCAGCACTGATCTCAATCATTAATGTTAAGTATTTTGAATTAGAATATGGACTAATGCGAATGAGTTTAACAGCGTATAAACTAATAAATTAAATTTTAATTTATTATTTTAATATGCATAATTATTATTAATAACTATATCAACACGTAATATATTATATTTTATTATATTTAATTTACTTATTTTCTAATAAATTTATAGTTAGATAAAACTGTATTTAAAAATAAATTGTAAACGATTTTAAGTAAAATTAAATTAACTTTTTTCATGTTATTTTATCGTCAATAATCAATAATCAATTATAAAACTAAAAAAATATATAAATAAATAATTAATGTTTTGTAAATTTAATCTATAGGAGAATAAAGTAACAAATCATATTCAAAATTTAATTCATATTTCATTATTACTTACAAAACATGCAATAAGAATACATACTTAATATAATTTTTTTTTGTTATGTAAGATCATATAAATGAAATATCTAAAAATGTAGATTTAGCAATATATACATATACCTAATTTATCAACCTAATTCCCTCAGTACTATTAATGATGAAAGAATGCAATATGAACTATTAAAATTATTCATTATTATATGATATATACGTATACGGTTATATATTCGCAAAGAATAATTAAAACACAATTGATCAGTACCTTCTAAATTGTTATAGTAATGAATAAGTTTAAAATTATTCTAAGAGAAATAAACACACCTTTATTCCACCTTTGCATCATAAGTAATAATTTTAGAAGTTTCTTCTTTGATACGCGAAAGATATTTAAACCCCCTTAAAAGTTTCTTATGAAAAAAGTTTCGTCCTTGAAAGATATCGCGCATTCTCGCAGAGTTTTTACGTTAATGAGCGAACGGCGATAAAAAGCAAGCGAAGCGAAATTGTAATTTTTTTTTAAAAACACGGTCTTAGAAAACAAAATATATGTTGACATACGTTAGGTATTGTAATAATCATATATCTTCAGTGTAACTTTATCACGATTGCGAGAAAACTTGGCAAAATAAAATTCGCCACACGTGCATCCTGGTAAAATATTGTTGCACCGATAACGAGCGAGAATCGATCCCTTGGCTCTGATTGGACGTAGTTTGGATTTATGATTAACTTATTATGTTTCCAATCTTGCTGTTATTTCAAATAAACTAAAGTATCTTAAAGCAATTTGAATCCTTCATTCCTTCAGATATATTAATTTCCAATAACTAAATTTTGATGATGTTCCAGAAAATAAAATTCAGGGAGGCTATATTTGGTGACTTTTGTGAACAAAATAATGGTGTCTTTTGTATCAAAATAAATATATATTGAATAATGTAGTAGTATATATGCTTTTTATTAACAAAGTTATAGATTTAGTAGTGTAATTATTCAAAATCATTCTTTGCTTCATATTATTTTTTCAGCAATATATATAGTAATTTCAACCGTAATAATTAAATATTAATACCTATCTAATGATATAAAACTCTTTCAAAATCGATTACGTAAAAATATATTTCAGAATTTCATGTTCCAGTAGAAGAATACTATATATAGTTGAAGTATATAAAAACAGTGAAATCACAAGTTGTATATTCGCAACTTAGGAAAACATAATCGATATAACATATACCGATTCAAGCAGCATAACAAAGCCACGTGCATGCTGAAATAATAAGATAAAACATCAATTCTGCATGATATTATTATACTATCAAACCTATAAATTTTCAAGATTTTATTGACATGCCTTTGCGTTACTATTAGAAACATTCTTTCAAAGTACATATAGAATATTTTGTTGATTCAACCAAGATTTTGTTCCAATAACTAATTTTTTAACTCAATAAAAGAAATTAGTAAAACATATACACTAAGATGACATATACATATACATTATACATATACATTAAGATGACATAGGTTTGTATAAATACAATCGGAAAAGTGATGTAATAGAAGATTTTAGAAATATATAGACAATAATATATAAGTCAGGAAAATATATATATAAGTTCAAAACTGAAAATTGTAATATAGAACTTCGTTCTTGTTATAAAATAATTTTAAATAAAAAAAGCACACTTTCTATTCTAATATAAAAAATGTGACTAATATGGTATTTTACTGGGATTCTGCAGCGGACTGAATAAAACTATAATATACAAATATATATAAACTTTATTTAAAGCTTTGTCTTTGTTTTACATAAATAAATAAATGATAGTTATAAAAAATAAAAATAGTAAATTTATATAAGCTTCAAAAAAAAAAAGACTACGTTTATCTCAACTACTATTGTATCATTTTTTTGGCAAAATCCACTCAATAATGTCAGATTAAGACAAATCATTTATAGTACATCTGGTCATTTTATTTTGTGAGGTATAAAAAATTTTCATTTTTAAGGTATCATACTTGGAAGGAAATAATACATAAGACACAAATGGTTGATAAATCTCCTTATAGGTAGGTTGCAATGGGTCAAAACATTAAATGTCACGAAATTGTATTGTTTCTTTTACCCTTTAGTCACAATTTTTTATATTTCCCACCGTTTCGTATTAACGGATTCATGTATATGTATTACTAATGTATTGCAATTTTTCATTAATAGAATATTATTTTTAAGAGATCAACTTTATTTTTATTTGTTTAATATTAGAAATTCAATCTTGAATTAATCTTAACTTGATGTATGGAATATCAATCAGGATTGAACTATAATTAGTAGTTGAATATTTAATCTAAATAATACTATTTTAGTGTCTGTAATTTCAAAATTCACCTCGTCGTTTACCTCTTTGATACTAAATTCTAACGAGTTGAATGATGCAATTAAACCTTTACTCGATATAGCTTTAGAAAATTGTAAAACATTAAATAATAAGTATTTTAATAACGTTAAATTTTATTATTTAATTGGAATCTTTCTTCTAATAATTTAAAGTTGAAATTACACAATTTTGATAAGTGAATAATATCAAAAAATAATTTTAATTTTAAATAATTAACT
>JABFQC010002931.1:0-15032 GCA_022817085.1 Psilanteris sp. ZL-2020
TGCTACTGCATCACGCTATTAAACACGAATATGGTGGATGGCGCGTTTGGGTTGACACTCTGGCTATTGTTCATTCAAAAGTGATTGTTTAACTTATTATTCTTGTTTGTAGAAGTTAGGTGTGTTGACCGTTGTTAATAAATCTAAAACCATTTGTTTTTTCGCAGGTGTCATACGAAGAATTTAAACTTCAGTTTGCTCAAATGTATGAACACTACGAGCGCCAAAGGTCTGACAATATAACAGATCCCGAACTGAGACAACAAAGACCAATCAGCACAATATCAGGATGGGATCAGCAACATTCGGGGAATAATGGTTTCACTAGACCTACCACTTGGGTCAATCAACAGTCGCAAGAAGTACAAATTGAAGATAAGAATTATAAGGTGGTTATCGTATTACTGCAATTAATAAAGATGACATGTTAATTTTAATAAAATTATTGGAAAATGTATTAAGTTACGTATTTTAATCTGTTTCTTTATTTAAATTCGTTGGGTTTAACAAATTTCTTTGTTAAAAAGTATTTTAATTATAAAAATTAAAAATGTAAATACATTTATATATGATAAATTTAAGGGAAATATTTTTATTGTGTTCTAATAATTATAATCAATTTGTTTATTATGAAAAGAAACTACAACTGATTAAAATCAATAAGCCAATAATAAAGCTAACGACATATTCCATACATAAAATAATACATAATTCCAATTTTTTTATTGACGTATTTTGTTGCTTTACTTATTCCATTTTATTATAAACAGGAATATGACGCATTAGAGGGGCCTGATAGATTAGAAGAATCTTGCAGTTGTGATTTGAACTCAATTGACAATACCGAAAGTGATGGCAGTCCAGCGATAGCAAAATCATCAAGTCAACAAGTACTGGATGCGCAACAGTCAAGCGAGGTCGCGTCTCTTGATTCAAGGTTGAGTGATAAACCTGAAACACCAACTACTTGTGAATCCCACTTAGAAACGCCAACTATTTTAGAAGAGGTTAGCCAGTCAACTACCCGTGAAACAAGTGAAGTGATTTCTATTGAGAGCACGAGTGAATGTCTCAGTGACACGACCAAGAATAAGAGTCCGATCTCTGATTCCTTAACGAATGAACCGAAAGAGGAAACATCCGAAGCGATGGAAACAGCGGAGGAAGATGAAGAAAAGGAAGAGAAGGTGTTGACAGAAAATGACAAAGTTGAAGAAAAGATACCAATCGGCGTTTCATCTGGCATCACGATTGAAACCGAAGTGCAAATAGAACCGATTCCGGAGAACAGTAAAAAGGATGATGAGGAGGAATTGAAACCTGAATGCAACGATGCAAAGGAAGAAGAAGACGTTGAGGAAATGGACAAGAAGAGTGAGAAAATAGACGAGAAGCAAGATACTGAAACGAAAGTGGAAGGTGATGAAAATGCTGAGGTTAAAGAAGAAGAGAAAAGTGTAAATGATGAGAAGAAGGAAGATGACGTTGATGAAAAGGTGGTTGAAGAAGAAGAACCTGGGAAGGATAGTTCTGTTACGACTGTTGAAGGAAATGAAGCAAAGCGAGAAGAAGAAACGACGGTAGAAGAAGAAGAAGTGGCAAAATTGCCAGAGGAGACTGTGAAAGCGGATACGAATTGCTCAACTAGCGTAGTAGAAGAGTCAAACGATAAGGAAGAGGATGTGGACAAAAGCAAGCCAGTCGCCGCGGGGGACAACAAAAGTGCTGTTATTAACGATAGCGAGGAACGTTCTGAAGAGCCGTCCAATAATTGTAATAGCGTAATAAGCGAGAAGCCCGTCAATGTAGAAGTAAATGATAGTTTGTGTAGCGATAGCGATGTTCAAACAAGTCCTGTAGATGATAACGCGACAACGCAAGTGCCAAATGTTAAGCAGCAAATTCCAACAATATCTACTGTGGTCTGTGATGCAACCCAACATTTAGCCGACGGTGTACCTCAAATTGTTAATTCTAATGGGACAATTTCCGGGATTGCGCGGGAAAATCCATTGGGTAGCAACTCTACGTCGACGACGCCGGAACACGCAAATGCGAAACGCAGATCGAGTCTACCGGCTGTATCTACGGAGAGCGTCGCAGAATGCGATGAGGATGAACAAGCGCCAACATCTTCCTCAGTGCCCGTTAATGCACATAAACAATTTTCACCGCAAAAAAGACCAAGGAGTGCCTCCACTTCGACACAAGTGGATCCCATTCATTTTGGTGAGCTCAGTAATGTTTTTTTAAATAGAAAGAAATATGTATTGTAATATTATAATATTATTATGTGTTACAATTAATTAATATTAATTATAATGTTGCCGTCATATAGTTCTTTGTTAATAAAACTGACAACTATATTCTTTATGCTGATGAAGAACCATTTAGTGTCCAAAGGTACTGAAATTCTTATGAAGAGACACGTTCAGTGTTAAATTAAAGAATCCACGTTTAGAGGAAACTTATATTAGTAGTAATTAAATCTTTTGTAAACTTTTTAATACATTTGAGCATTAAACGATTCTCTGAAACGTTAAAGAAAATATATTTAAATGTCAAATTTTTATGAAAAACTAAGTTCTAATTAAGATATGACGAATTTGTACTTGTTCATATTAAAAGTTAATTGTATAGTTCTTCTTTTATGAAAATAAGTCTTCAGACTGACTATGCAATGAAAAGTGTCGACGAGTATAATATTACCTGTTTGTTTTTGTATCTCTTGTAAATAAATTACTTTTGAATTTCAATTTTACTTCTAAGTAAACAGTAAAAATATTATAGATTATAAATTTTTTTTTAGAAGCATTTGAAAAGTTTCTGTAATTCTCTATAATAAGATTAATTTATTTTATTTAATCGTTTATAAAGTTTTGTTTGTATAATAAATAGGATTGAAATCTTAAACTTCAGAATACATTTTTATACATTTTAATTTGAAAAAGGAATAATCGATATTATAGATAATTATCGTATCTGAGATATAATGTTGATATTTGTTGTCGTCAATGTAAAATACATCTTAATACGTTTGTTGAACCTAATTATAAATTAGTTAACTAAATATTTATCTATAAATATATTGAAGTATTAAACTTGATCTAGTATCATCTAAGGTATGATTATAGATTAATAAATCCATTTTATCGTAAGGGATATAGATTTTATCGTTGAACATTGGAAATTTTAAATTTATTTATCAATACTACCTGGTAATTTTAAACAATAGTCTGAATATTAATACTTTTACTATTTAAGAAAAAACTTTGTCCAAGTATCTATTGTCAAAATAAGGTATTAAGAATGGCCGTTTAAATTAATTTTTGCTTTACAAAATTTATTCATAATATATAAAATTATATAAAATTGTATATTATTCATAATATACAAAATATATAAAATGTATATAAATAATATGTAAAATCGTATGCACAACTGCAGCTTTAAAATTAATTTAACTTTTTTACAATTCGTTTAATAAAATTAGAAAAACATAAAATTTTCTCTAGAGTGATTTTTGTCTTCATTTTATTGGCCAATTTCTACCGTAATAAAATCCTCTTTTTGGAATCTGAAACGTAATCATTTTATTTTTATTGATTCTATAAAACTGTTTTCCGTAAACGTAAATCAGACGTCAGTTTTGACAAAAATCAATGCATATTACATTGAGTCAGTGTAATAGTGCAAAACATACAATTGAAATCCACTTCTTAAATAATGATTTCATAAAATACAATTTAGATAAATAAAATAATCGAAACGTATCGTTAATTATTTGATTTTGAATTTGAAATTTTCATAAGAATACAAAGTAAATTTTGCATAGAAAAATTACTTAATTTCGAAATATATTAATTATTGAAAATATTATTAATATTAATAAGTACATTAAAATATTCATTGTAATATTTTTTACATTTGAAATCACGTTTAGGTAAATTCTGCTACTAATATTAGATCATAAAATATTTATGCATATTATTTGATACTTGTTTTGAGACACTCTATATAATTATACATGATATTCCAAAGCAGATTACATTATCATGATAAACATAATTGCATATTCATGAATTTGTAATTACAAAATTAATTGATCACTTTTTGTTTCATAAATAACAATAAATTTCAACAAAGAAATGACTGATTGTTCGAAATAATTTCCAAAAATTATATTTGCATTTTTATTATTTTTATATAATATTATAATTATTTACTGAATTAAATTTTTAATTTGAAAATGTATATTTACAGAGTCAAAGAGGGCAAAACAAAATAATCCTTCCACAAGACCAATGTTTAGTCCAGGACCTACACGTCCACCCTTTAGGATACCAGAATTCAAATGGTCATATATACATCAAAGATTACTTTCCGATGTACTTTTTTCACTTGAAACAGATATACAAGTATGGAGAAGGTAATTGTGTAATTTTAAGCTTATTCGGAGATTTAAAACTATATTTTTATTATTAATAATAAATAACTAAATAAATAATCCTGCAAATTTAATTTTAGCCATTCAACTAAGAGTGTGTTGGATTTCGTTAATAGCAGTGAAAACGCAATATTCGTGGTCAATACTGTACATCTTATATCTCAACTCGCTGACAATCTCATAATAGCTTGTGGCGGACTTCTGCCATTACTAGCTTCTGCGACATCACCAAATGTAAGTATACGAGTTTTATTAACTGAATCAAATTATAAAAAATAAGGCAATCTTTTTGAAAAGAAAAACCTTTGAACAGAAACAGATGTCAAAAATACAGTTAGTCGGACAGTAAGTACGTAATAGTAATTTTAACATTATGTCACATATTATAATAGTCACCTACAATAGATATTATTTATAAATGATAAAATTAAATTATATTTAAATAAACTTTACAAGCATATATCAAAATCAATAATTATTATTGATATTTTCACGTTTATATAGTGTATATAATTTTAACTACAATGACAGTTATAAATATAATTAAAATTATTGACATAAAATTTTATCAAATATGTTATTTCTTAATGTTTAATATGAAATGAATGGTAATATGAATATTTGCTTTAAATTGGAATGTGTAATATTATAATATTTTTGAAAGAAATAATAGTTATGAATATGACATAGTATTTTTTTCTAATTTATTTTATTATAAAGATATATTTAATTTTTATATATGATATATAGAAATTTAATTATATCGAATTGTCTGTATATAATTATTAATTATGTATACAAATTTCAGAGTGAATTAGACGTGATAGAGCCGACTCAGGGCATGCCAATCGAAGTAGCTGTCTCGTTCCTTCAAAGATTAGTCAATATGGCTGATGTACTTATATTCGCCAGTTCGCTCAATTTTGGTGAATTAGAAGCTGAAAAAAATATGTCGAGTGGGGGTATTCTTAGGCAGTGTTTGCGATTGGTTTGTATTATTCGTATTAATTGTCATTTCACGAATAATAGCACTCTCATTTGGAACAAATTTAATATTCATTTTGTTTTATTTTCTTTTAAAATTTATTTAAAAATAAATTAAAAATAAAAAGAAAGGCCAGATTATTTCCAGTTTCAATTGTCATATATGTATATGAATATATATATATATATATATATGCTGTAGGCTAAACATTATAAAGACACCTATCACCAATAGAAGGCACCAAATTTTTACCAAAAAGTAAAAAGCATTATTCATTTCAATATATTATTTGAAATGAAGAATTTAAAGTAACATACCATAATAAATCTATATTTAATAATCTAAATTATATTTAATTGGCTAACGTTAATGACATAGTTTTTATATTTTTCATCATTTAGATAATAAGAATTATTTTTAAGTAATTTAAATAAGATTCAAATCATAATAATGTTTTAAATTAATAATTTAAAGTCAAGAAGCTTAAAAATACTTTCATAAAAGTTAATTGAATAACTTTTTACCTAAAAATTTGGTATTTCACTTTAATTCTGAAAAACCTGGATCCTTATTCTATGATGAAAATTTAATTTATTCTAAAAAAACATTAAAAATAAAATATATATATAACTATTTTACACTTATATAAAACATTTTTATATATATAATACAGTATTGACATAAGTTTCTGGTTTATAAAAACTTAATATTTTAAATATATTAATAACCTTTTTATAACAGTTAAAACTGATCCAGATTTTTTCACTTGCTCATTAACAGCGTACAAGAATGAAATATCGTATGAAGTCTAGTTCTTGTTGTTTTTTACATATTTTTATTTTAATAGGTAGTTTGAAGCAAGTAAGATAACTTTTCAGTAAATTTCAAACAATTAATATCAAATTTATAATTGCTAATTTTTCTATAAATTATTAAACAATTTGTTAAGTTTAAAAATAACAATATTTTAAGAAATATAATATTTTCGTCATTATTATGTTTATTATAATTTAAATAATAACAAATATTATGTTCATTCACTTTATTAGGGAATTTATTTTCAAATTTATTTTTAAATTTTAATATTTCAATAATCTTTTTTTATGGCAAGTATTCATTTTGCACGGCTGCATGATGTGTTTGAATATTATTCATAAAATTTCAGTTCTATTTATAATATTTAAGCATACATTCATGTTTGAAATTTATTTAAAAAATTGTGACAGAAAAAAAAACATAAATAGGGATACAATTTACAATAAAAAAATAAGAAAATTGTAATCCTATTTCAAAGAGAAGAATTAGAAATATTAATTCTAATTACTTATATGAAAAATTGGCAATTAATTTTTTTGATAGACAATCACGTAAAGTACAACTGACGTATTTAAAATTGATGTTACGTAGTTTATTTACAATATGTAGAATAGATCATAGAAATCATACAAACAAGAATTCACGTTTAAATGCTAGGCAAAGAAAATTTCTGCCGCATTTTATTAGATTTTTATTGACACTTTGGTGCTGTAGTTATAATATATTTTTCTGTTATACATTTTTAATATTTCATTTAAAACTAATTATTATAAATACATAACAAAACATTTCTCAAATTTGTAACAGCAGGTGTTATTCTGTTTAAATGATGTACATCAATTAATTTTATCAAAATTATTATTTTATATGTATATAGAAAAATTACCACATACAATAATATTTTAAAGCAGCATATTTTTATATTATTTCAAAATAATGCAAGATTTAACATTTATTAATATAGTATCTAAGCGACACAAATCATTTTATTATTACATTAAAAATTTTTGAAAAGTAAATATATAATTTAGACACCAAGAAATGAATTACTAAAATATAAAAAAAATTAAATTAAGATCTTTAAAATCAATTCTTTTAATATACATTTCAAAAAATTGTATAAATTGTTCAACAATTGCTTATATAACATAAAGTTAACAAAGAAGTAGAGACACCTTTTAGATCATGTAACGTCGAGCCATTTCCACATATGATTTTTGATCATAATTTTTTTTTCCTTTTTTTATGTGTAATCATCGAATATACTGCTTGTTTAGGTCTGTACATGTGCCGTTAGAAACTGTTTAGAGTGTAAAGAGCGTGGCAGATCGTACAGCATGTTAGGTCGGCAGATTGGTTCTAGTAATAAATCACAACACATACAGTCTCTTATACGAGGCGTGCAGACATCGCCAAAGGTACGTATCAATTACACGTACCAGGAGAATTAACTTAGTCTGAATTTGTTTCGTCGTTTTTATAATATCATATCCCAATCAATGCTTATTTCTGCAATTACAGAATATTTATAAATATGAAATTGCAGTTACAGAAATAAGCGACGCGAGGTTCAATGGACGTTTCATTAATTAAGAATACATATGAATTGTAAACATTCATAAAATTATCAATTGAAATTCGATAATCATGAACTTGTAGTTTTTCAGGCAATCTACATCGGCACAAGTAAAAGTAAATATATTTATGCACTCGACTTTCACTTTATCTGTATCATTAAATTTAAAAGCATTCACGTTTCCTGCATGAAAGCTTAATGCCGATTAAATATTATAAATTTTTGCAGATTATACAAATGCAGATAAAGTAGAGCGTAGTGTGAATATAGATAAATCTTAATTACGTCGTAAGGCGATTAAGGCGATACGAATGAAACACCCTTTGTAACTGATACGATTGTTTCAAATAATAATCACGTTTTGTTTTATTATTATTTCGCAGAATATCGTGGACAATCTTGCAAGCCAGTTAAGTCCAGTTAAGGATCCGGAAAAACTTTTGCAAGATATGGATGTGAACAGATTGCGTGCCGTTATTTACAGAGATGTTGTAAGTAGAAGGATATCTCATATCTGTTTAATGTAATTAGACGTTTTTATAGAAGAAATAAACAAATTTCAATTTTGTTGTTAAATTTGTATGATTAAAATAATGCATTAATTATCAGTTTGAATGAAATAACGAAATGAAATAATGAAAAATTGATTTGCAGGAAGAAACCAAGCAGGCTCAGTTTCTGTCCCTGGCTATAGTTTACTTCATCTCTGTTTTAATGGTTTCCAAGTATCGCGATATCTTAGAACCTCCTATATCACAGCGTCCACCGACGCCTGTCCAAACAATCCAAACTAACGGTACAAACATAAGATCAGGCAGTCCGTCAGGTAAGATTTTAATCTCCGATTAAACCAGAAATATCTGCTATTCATTACGAGCATCTGAATTTCGGTATATTGTGGATTAGATATAAAGATCGAAGCGATAAGAGAACTACGTGATACTGACGCAAACGCGAAAAACATTTCGTTCTATTCGCATTTTTGGCCCGAAATTCCAGTCGTTGAGATCCTCGCAGACGTCCGATTTCTCAGTCCACTTCTTCAAAACTCTTACGAGTCAGATTTGATGAACACCGAACGTATATACGTTGGGATAAAAATCAGCACGCTCGCGAACACTTTAATGGCATGTCATCGATTAATTCAATTATTCCACACCAATCTAAGGGATTATTAATCATCTTGATAACATCTGGTTAATATTATATATACCGTAGTCTTAATGCAATTTGCTTTGATTAATGTGTAAATATAATTGTGTGAATAATGTGGCATTGCACGTTGCAATGTGAATTGATTAATAAGCTAATTAATTACTAACTTAAATATACAGCTGTTTATGTGATTAAGAATTACATTCAATTGTAATTGATGAAAGCGTACTGAAACAACGGGTACAAAGTTAAGTGTTTAAATAACGAATTAGATTCAGTTATTTCATTTAATGATTGCAAATTTGTTCAAAATTCGAACGTTCATTGGATTTCTATAATTGGTTCAATTTAACGAATCAGTGAGTCCCTTAATAGCACACCGATACGTATACAATGATACACGAGCAATACTTTTTTTTTTACACGCATACACTGAAACACCTTTAAATACTGCCAAACAGAAGCCACTTAGTTAATGTTGAATTATGATATGTCTGATTGAAAATTCGTATGTTAGAAAGCGAATGCAAGTTTAGGCTGATCATCAAATTCGATCCTTGTTGGCGAGAGCTGGGAAACGGGTCGTGTTGGAGTACACATCAAGTTTAATGGTCGAATAATCAAATTGTTTGCGTTGTTGTCATGAATGATACACCGGATCAATTTGTCGTGGGATAAACACAGTGACCCGACATCAAATTTGATAGTTTAGTTTAGAACGAAGTAGCGCATAATGAGGTAGACTCGTAGGCTACACTCATAAAACATTTTCGCCTAGATTATAACTGTGATTCATACGAACAACTGATATTTGGCAAAATATACCATTATTTTTAGACAAAGCGTTTAACCTTGATCAAATCTATTTAATCAAAGCGCCTTTACGAATATTGACTTTATCCTTAAACTGTTTCTTTAAGGTAAATTTAAATGAAACTTCAGCTTCCTTCGACTCCGTGCATGTGCATATCAACTTTTCAGTTCCAATTTGAGCACTGGAATATATTAAACATAGTACTTTTACTTGATACATTTTAACCAACCATAATCCAAACCTATACTACTAAATCGTATACTATATTTTGCTCAAATATTTTGTCTGATATGAAGTTTCACTACATCTATTTCTGAATGAAACACCAATGTTTAACTTGAAGTTTAACAATTTTGATGTTTTGTAACAAAACTTGAACAATAATGCTTCACTCATTAACATTTACTGTAGTTCGCATGCGTTATTGCACTCATATAGAACCTAACACGTTCTCTGTATCTGACGGTGAGAGTTTTGATGTGTATGCCGAATGTGTTTGCACCTTTCTTTTAATATATAGATATGCGTCGTGACGTCATCTCGGAACGAGTCTAATGATTAAGCAATGTCTAGATTGATATTTGATTTGTGACTTTGTGAACACTCATTAAATTGAGACAGCGAGATGTTTTCACGTGCGGTACATATGTCAACGCGATCATGTAACCATTTGTTTTCTGATCACAATATATTTAACAATACTAATCACCATGAAAATTCATTCCTCTCATAAATCATTAGTATTCTAGAAAGGAAAAATGAATTTGTTAATATTGATCAACGACAGATCAAACAGTGCTTACAATAAGCGTGTTAAACAAGATTGACTTAGACGTACTGTCAACGTGGTTTATATCGTTTGTCAGATGATTTAGCCAAAATCTAGAATACACGTAGGAAGAGACGATCCTAATAGCACATAATGTATCTACTATATTATATCTATATCTACTATAGATATATATCTATAGAACCATAAAGTACCTAAAATATGATTTAATATTATGTTCTACTAGGAGGGTGTACACGCTTGGAACCAAATAACGAATTCAATTTTTTAATTAAAATATCTATTTTACACTGATGGAAGTAAACCAGTAAAAACTGCAGTTTAACCATAGAGAGCTATAGAGACACATTGTAGAGTGAGCTGGATGAAAATATATCTGATATTGAGACTATAAACATGTATCGTAGTGTAGAATACATGGAGACGTCACTAATATTGGGACCATAGACTTGTATAGTAGAGAAAAATGGATGTAGATATCTCTAAAACTTGGACCATAGAAATAATTAGTATATTAGAGTTTAATGCTGAATCATCTGGGCAATATGATTAAAAACAGCAATTTTTACTGGTAAATTTTCATTCCACGCAGTAAAATCTTTCAGAATTGCAATTTCCGAGAGGTTTTGCTGTTTGCTCTTCATATAAAAACCGACGCAGTTATGAAAAACAAATAGATAACGCAGTTGCGAGTTTCGCTCTGCATCTGGTTGTTGAAAGTGAAACACAATTATAGACTTTGTTAGTTCGCGAAGAAAGCACGGCTTCTGGATAACAGTACAAAAAATGGTAAATGTGGTTTCGCAGCAGATGGGAATGGCGGTGGAGGAGGGCGACCTTTATTTCCACAATGGTCTCATCACGTGTACCCCCAGTTCCTTCCGGGGTCTCACCCCAACGCCAATGCCAATGTTAATGCCAACTACCACATCAGCCAGCATCACCACCAGCACCCGCTACCGGCTGCCAGACACCCTAACCGTCATGTTCCCTCCAACTATTACCTCTCGAATCACCATAGCAATCATTACAATCACCATCCTAATAATTATTATCGTCACCATCATTACCATCACCACAATAACAACAATCATCATGCGCTTCAAAAACATATCGATCAACCTCGAAATCTCTATCATAGAAACACCGGTGTTGGTCTGCAAGGTAATTGACATGGCTCGTACTGTTGTACATTTTCTGAATGTATTTACTGTAGTTGCGTCTTTAAAAACACCAGTCCTCGTATTTTATGTTCGCTTTCGCCTGGTCATTGGAATTGCGTGATCCAATTTTTGTCACAGCACCATCTTACAGTTGCATAATACAGTTGCAATTGCGTAATCAGAAAATCATGTTTGTAAACTTATATTGTAAACGACGATTGTTACATGCGTTCAATGTATTCCAGTGTCACAGATGCTCGGCAATGACACTTTCCCTCCCAAAAGTAGGAACTGAAATTGCCACTTCCCAGCATCTGTGACGAACAATTGCGATACGTGACGAGAGAGACCAATGGACCATTTCGACAAGCGGGATGGCGGCCAGTAGCTGCAGCTTCGCCAGCCATTGAGCTCGTCGAAATACCTGATTTATCCCCCTAGTCACGTCATACACCATTCAATTTGATGAAATGGGATTTGTTCTCCAGGATTTGACACCTTCGAACTTGGAGAACAAATTCCAACTTCATTTTAAGACCGTCGATGCACAGATCGCCAAAGTCACCCAGCGCAATTGCTCATGTTCCTCCATCCCAGCGTGTGTTTGTTTTTATTTTGTTGTGCTTGAGCTTGATTACTTTGGTCGTAGATGTGTTCAGTAGATATACGGTGTGGTTTGCTGTATGTATTGTTACATGACCAATCCACAAGTAAACTATCATGCATCGTCTCAGCAAACCATATTAGTTGTCGTTTTGATTTCATTCAGAATGTCCTTTTGTTCCGATCTCATGGTGTAATCTTTGTTAGCATTTCAATTGCGTCAAGTCTTGCATGCAAAATCAATACCTGCGTGCGTTTCGTTGTGCCCTACCGTCCTGTTCGATTGCGCACAAATTATCCGCCAATCTGAGGCATTTGCGTTCTTTGTTGCTAGGCTCGACAGGTTCTAAATATTGTACAAACCCGACTGAAAACAATTGACATGAGTTGTACACGAAACTGTGGCAAAAGATTAATTTTTTTTGTTTTCGCATGGCTAAGTTTTGTTTCACGTAAGAGTTGCCATTGGAAGCAAGGTTACCATACCAGATTCTGACATCATCACTTTTGTTTTTGTTTGCTAGTTATGTAACAATACATTTGGCGATCAAGTCGCATTAGTGATTATGGTTCTTAATTTTTTTCTTTCTTTTTTATTTTTCTTTTTTTGTTCTTTTTTTTCTACCAAGTACTATATCAGCATGACGTGCGTCGAGGAAGATTGCAGATCATGTTGTAATATTACATTTGTGTTGCAGAAAGCGCAGGAATCATCAGTCAATCAGAGTCGCAGGACGATGGAGAATATGAAGTCATCATTGTGGACGAGAACAATTCGTCGATTTTAGCAGATCATGATGTGCCATCGTCCGGACCGCCTTCTACAAAGGTAACAATGCCTGCGTCTTTTAGAAACATTACCCGGTTTTCATTCGAAATTCGCGGACGAATTTCGTTTCAAGATGATTGGGAGTTCAAAATTAATGCTGTCTTATTTGGAACAATTTGGAACGTTTCTCGGAATCTGATTTTTAATAACTAAAGCAAAGCTAAAGGCAGATGCATGCTTATTATGTTTCTTTCGTACTGGCAACATTCATTTTTTGAGGTTTGCAGGATGCGATATATTGATTGAACGAAATTTGATACTTTAGACCGAACGGAATGTAAATAGCAATTACGCTTTTAGTATTTTATACTCCTTACTGCTTTTAGTCGCCTGTTTAATTGTGCGCTCAGAATTTGCACATGCTGCTATAATTGCTACTATTGTTCATACTTCTTAAGAACCATAATGATTTCAACTGGTGTTAGCAGTTTTCAAGGTCATTGCACAAATCAATGACCATTGAAGTTAAGTTAGTCATGAAGTTGAATTCAAAATTACACTTGAAATAATTGGAAGATTTAAAACAATTGTGATTCAATGTTGTCTAGTAGCTGAGTACTATCGCGTTAGATTAAAATAAAGTTAATGTCATAAAATTGTTCAGAAAATAATAATAATAATAATTTGAATAAAAATAGCTTCAGTTCAATGTTTGCATTCTGAAATCTTGTTTTATATTTTCTCTTTCAATCCGGTTATTTTGTATTTATTAAACAAATGAAAATGTTAATGTTTTTAAGAATTGGTAACTGAATTTGAAAGCAGAATATCAAAATCAAATTTGAACAAATTTGAATTGGAAATTAAAACAATTTAGATTTAACATAAGTTCCTTATAACAAGCATGTGCAATTGCGCTGTTTTAATGCTATTTTGACTAGTTAAATTCGTACTAATTACTGGTTCTAAAGGGAAGTCATAGTGGTACGACCCAATCTCGGACGGTACTTGAGAATTACACCTCTACAGAGCAGACGACGAGGACCGAGTCAGCGCCGCAAAATGCGCAGGTAAAATTCGGACGCTAATAAAGGAACATGATCAACTTACACAAAAAATCCAATCACTTTGACGATGTGCAATGCACACTCATGTCTCAAAATTTCAACCATATACCATGTAACGATTATTGACCGGTTTCGACATACGTTTCTTTCATTCTTCCTTCCGTTCTCTCCCTTTGTAACGCATTTTGCATTATTATTACTTCACTATGACACTTTAAATTTTCTATTTTATTCTCTTTACTGTAGCACCTATATAGTCTAAATATATTCTAATAAATTTTATGACATAGACGCTTATCGAGTTTTTTTTTTATATTAGACATTATGTTTTCTATATGAATTTGATCAAATTATTTAATTAATTAATAATAATAATTATTTTGAATTATGATTTTAAAATAGAAGTTTTTCTTTTAATTTTTTTCTACTTTCTATATATTTTGGTTTTCTATTTCATGATATCAACTGCCATAAGTTGTTTTATTACATATTTGACTATCAGTGCATAAAATTTAAAATACAATAACAGGTTTATAAAGAAAACTTTTCTTTTCTAACAAGCGTCTGTGTTAAATATTTTTCTCATTAATATTTTACTATCCTATTGAGTATTGTAGTTGTACTTTTTTCATATATAGCATGTCAATCAATATCGTAGAACTATTTATTTAATCGTGAGTAACACGTTTAAAATCAAGTTAATTAGATATATATTATAGTCTGTGTGATTATCGAGTACTATTTTATGGACCAACGTATAGGGTTATGATTAAATATTTCTATTTATAGATGACATTAGAATTATTGGTGTACTGACTAAGTGTAAAGTTTTGGTATGCATGGATTG
>JABFQC010002932.1:0-15029 GCA_022817085.1 Psilanteris sp. ZL-2020
TATAGTTTCATTATAATTAAATATTATATTAATATCTTAAATAGAAGAACGTATACATAGTGGCATTCAATACGATATTTAAGAGATTGAATATTACAAGCTGTTGTGGCTTAGTGGCTAAGGTTCCATCTCCTAACTTGAGACGCCGGTTCGAATCTCGGGTGTTTTAATATGACAAAGTGTTTGCATATGGAGTTTTTTTCGGAATAAAATGTATAAAATAAAATTGTTTTTTATTTATTTTTATTATAACCCGTACATTATTTTCCTACGTCGTTTCCCACGTCGTTTCTTACGTTGTTTCCTACGCCAAATCCTTACGTCGTTTCCGACGTCATTTCCCACGTCGTTTCCTATGTCGTTTCCTACGTCGTTTCCTACGTTGGTTTTTTCAACTGGGAAGGACAAACATTAAATTATTCGTCAATTTCAGAAAACATCTATCATTTGCAAAAAAAACGCATGTTCACTCCACAAAAGCTCGCACAAGAATCCTCTGCGTTGTGTTGTAATAAAATATCGTTTTGATGTTTATTATTAAGGAATATTTTTTCAATTGCTATTACTAAAATAAAATCCAACAATTTTTACTTTCTATTAAGTAAAAATTAATATTAAAAAACGCCATAATCGATTTATTATTCTTTTTGTTTTATAACTGCTTTAAGTTGTCTAATTTTATTAATAATTTTATTCTAAACTATATTTTCGGATCATTCCCTACAACGTATAAATATTTAGTATTATATTAATATTATTTATCTATAAATTATGTCAAAATAATATCATCGTATTAGTGTTAAATATTTCTGTATTTTAGGGTTGTTTGTCTATTTTCATGTTCTTTATTTTTGAGTAAATCTTTAATATAGGTAAATTAATTTTGTTGTTAATATTAATAAAAGAATAATGTAGCATATAGATTAAAATGAAATTTTTATTCACATAAATTATACATACAACCTCATAAAAAATCTATAATAATGTTATAAACATATTGTGAAATTTAATAGAAAATATACTACATTAGTTAATGCTTAAATTATAACAAACATCTACAATAAAACTGTTTATAAAAATATATTACTCAAAGACGTTTATAATTACATAAATTGCTTATGTCGATTTCAATATATTCTTGCACATGTCTGAAATTATAAAAAAGTTAACTTTCAGATTTTTTTTTAACAAATACACAATTCGAAAACATATTTTTATATACAGTATAAAGTTACATATTTATAACGGAACAAGTTTTGCGTACAATTTAATAATTTATACAATCATTAATTATTATACAATTTACAGATGTTTATGCAAGATTAGCTTTGACAAAAATTGTAGTATACACCACCTTATAATATAAATTCTATTATTTATACAGGAAAATAATTTTGTCTATAGTACTTTTTTTTTAATTTTGACCAATCTAAAAGTTAACTTTAAACAATATATGTCTGCACTGGCAGTATAAAATTAAACTTAATGTGCGTGACTATTTTCAAATGAATAATATAATACAAACGCTATATTATATATATGTATCATATATGGGGAATTTAACAATTCCAAGACAATAATTTTACTAGATTTTAAATTACAATGTTGCTTCTTCTTATTATTAATAATATTATTATTATTATTGTTTATTTATTATATTATTTTTATTATTACTATTTATTATAAATGCTAACATTATTTATATACAATATATATTTTATAATATGAAAATGATTTTGAAAATTGGAAGTTACTTATTTTTCAATTTCAATGCCACATGTGTATTTAAAATTTTCTTATATTAATATTATAATAAATTGTTTTATGCACTGCATGAACCGCACGTAAGATATTAAATATTAAAAAAATGGTTGTGTTTCAATAAACGCAATAACACCATCGCTAGCGTTTACCATTGCTTAACAGTTTTTTCGATTGAATACATTCAATAATCACTTGTTTTTATACAATATTTATTCTAGTCTCTAATCATTAATAATATTCATTTAGAATGCTCTTACTTTGTTAATTTGCAGTCTCAAATTTTTCAATAAAATTTCTTATATAAAATTTATATTAAAACTCGTTTGTTAGATTCTTAATATTAATTTTTATATTAAGGCTAATTTTTATTAAAGCCAATTTATCAATTGAACCAAAAGCAAAGCTTGGATGAAATATAATTTCAATTTCTGAATTATCACTATTATATTAGAATTAGACGACGTGTTACTTTTTAAGTTATTACGTAATCCAAATTCAAAGACTTTAAAAGTTAAAATTTATATATATATAATATTTTAAAAGTGAATAAAGCTATTCGTTTCATTAATACTTCAAATATAATTTTTAAGAAAATAATTATTTTTCAGCAGCAACACTGTATATATATATGATTCAAACTCAAATAATTTTATTGTTTATATATTAATACATCGCAAACTGATTCAATCAGCAATCGAAAAAACTGTACGCTAACCCATATGCATAAATGAGTTGATTTTTTCATACGATATTTTATTTGTGTAATAAATATCTACTATCTACATTCCGACAGTGGACGATAAAAATCTGTATTTAAATTATGCATCGATTGTATTAGAATCGAACGCCATGACATTTTACTGTCCCCACATTATCTTAGTAAATATTACAACATTGATAATGTCTTTTGTACATCTACGTAAGAGATTCACAATCTAAGAATCTAATAGCTTTTACCAAACATCACTTTAATATAATTTTGAAATTAAATAGTACTTTTAAATCGTTTAAGTTGACTAGAAATATTTCACGCATTACACCATTAAAGACTCTTCTTTATACGATTTTTTGCACCCGTTGATTAATTTCTGCATACATTTATTTTGGCAAGATTTATCGGATATAAATTTATGAAACAATGGACACTTTAGATTTTCTAAAGTTGATAATACTTTGTAATGTTTGATCAAACATCGCCGTTTTTAATTGTATAACTATATTTACAAACAAGTTTACTATTATATTACATATGAATACATATATTCAAATTTAATCATTGAGTAGACTGATTTTGAGTTTCTGAATATTTATTATTTATTTTTGCACTAAAAAAGCAAATGTCAATAAATTGTAAAATAAATTCACCTGATATGCTGAGAAACAATCACAATTACTATTATTATCATTACATTATTAATAATTAATTGTATTGTAGCTTTCCATTAGTGTAAATAGATACTTTTCCAATCTGATTATTTAAATTATTTCATAATAGTCTTTACATTTATTGCCAATTTCTCTCAAGATAATTCAAATATATACTCAACGATTAGTTTAAAAATATGTCATTCACGCGAAAGTTAAGAATTTAATGTAGTATGTAAAAATTTAAGAAAAACATACATCAAATAAATCGATAGAAAAAGAGGTAGAAATCTTAATGATGGTTATGCCTGTTAATATTAAAGATACTTCTTCCATTCAAATGGATAAATGAAGGTATATTATCGTGTATCTAAACCAATTTTGAAAAACAACAGACTATACATTAACTGACATTTACAGTTATGGAAAACAACTCCTTAATTTGTATATTGTATAAGTATTGCTTGTACGTTTTAATATGTTCATGAAATCGTACACATTATGTAATTATTTTAAACTTACTACTCACTTAAGGATATTCTCCTTATAGATCTCAAGATTTCAATTATTTTTCAATTTTATAGTTGGTTTACATTTAACAAAAAATAAAAATTAATAAAAATTGAAAAATAGTTGTTCTACTCAATGAAGAAATTACATCTAATCTTAAAATTATGTTTTACAATAAATCGTAATATTAACAACAAATAAAATTGATATTTTTCTAATTGTACTAAAAAATTCGATAACAGAATGCACTTTGCTTAACGACAGTTATGAGCATTGATAAAATTTATTGAATTTTGTTACTAACATATATTCGAACATTACAATATCTACTCGCTTAACTTGTAATGAAATAAAAAAATAAAATTTAGATTAATCAATGCCCACAACTCATTAGTTAACAATAAACATTACTTAAAATTTATTTAAATAAGTATCCGTTTTGTGATAAATATGTTGCCACTTGTTCTTTTATATACTATATACATAGCTACTGATACAATGTAAATTATCAATTATGTTACATAAAATATATTTACACGCACCAAGGTACTAGGAGGTGAGCATTTCTTTTCTTCTCTGATCTTTCTTTCTTTATAGTATTTTCATTAACTATTTTTTGTTACGCTAAATTGCCAAATATATTAAATTATATTTTAAACAAGTTTTTATAAATGATATATTTCATCTGACAAATACTGTTTAAAAATTAAAAAATAAATGTAAATATTTGATTATAATCGTAACTTATATTAATTTTTAAAATAAAATAGAAATTTAAAAAACAGTATTTTGTGATATATTACAACATATATCACACACATATATATATAACCATCATAGATAAATAATGAACATTATTTGAAAATGGCACTATAAATATATGAATGTTAGAAAATGTAGATACATTGTGAGTAATAAATTAAACATAACTGTTTAAGCTTTAGAACAATTTTATGGAAGCAGCATATTGCGTTGCTTTTTATACTATATAAAATTTGTATATATACATATATATATTTAGTAAACTAAATTACTATATATATATTTAGTAAAATAAATAAACTTCATATAATATATAATTCACGGAATTTGATGAAGTAAATAAATAAAAATATATTTATATATAATATAAGATACATACATTTTTCTTTGTTTTTAATAAAAAAATATATAATTAATTTTAAAAATTACCTAAATTTGGTAAGATGAATAAATAAAAATTAAGTGGAATGAGTTAACTCATTAACAAATAATCGCAATTCTTTTGCGCTTTCATGCTCTTTTTCTACAATTTCATAGACAATATGAGATAAAATATATTGTGTGATAGTAACATTTACTTTTACTTGTGATAACTTGCATCTTAGCTTCTTTCAAGATACCGTGCATTATTGTTCCAATGATTCGCAACCAAATAATACATATTCTTCTCGGGATAACCAAAAAGGATTTCCTTCCACATATTCAGGAGGAGTTTTATCTAAAAGAATAAATTAAATTTAATGAAAGTAAAGAATATAGTAAAACAAATGGTGATTTAACATTAAGAAATTATAACATAAATAAATGTGTATAAACTGTCAAATAATGTTTTTATTATTTAATATTTGTATATATAATTATAATTTATATGTAAAGACCGAAAAACGTTACCAGGATGAACAACTAAAGGCACATATGTAGAACCCATTGCTACATTCCAGCTATGTGTTCCAGGGCAACTTTTGACCTCTAAAATATCTCTATGTTGAGGTAAAATTTCTTTCAAATCTTTCGCCAATCTAAGTGTAAATCCAGTTAAGTCTGTATTTCCTCCTGTAAGTAATATGTGAGACATACAATCCTGCATTATATCATCAGGTAGCCCTTCAGTAACCTCTTTTATAACTTGCGGCAATCCTAAATGGACATACATTACTTCTGGAGCAATATATAATTCTGGTCCAAGTGAAACTTTCTGAAATAATTTTTTTTATACTATAATACGTAATAATTAATATAGTAGCAATTTCTAATAAAGTAATAATATAAGTAAACATATTTTTATTATACTATTTATTGTTACAAAATATATATTATTGAAAACTTTTTTATTAACATATAATTAAACCTTACCAATGGTTGTTTGTAATCAGCATAACTTTCTAATTTAAGATTAATGTGTTCCCTTTTGGTAACACCCCTATGTTTTTCTTCATTATTAATATTGGAACTTAGGCGACACTTTTCTTTAACCTCTAGAGTATCCAATTTTGAAATAGGTATCTGATGATATTCTTTTGGTTGCCAATTCATAGCCTGCTTCAAATGATAAGCTACATGCCAACCACCCACTGGTTTCAAACGCCATCTATCTGGAATAACTCTGCCACCTATTACAACAGCTACTGTTGTACTGAGAGCACCACTGTCTATAACCACGCATGTTTCAACATCTAACATGGCACAAGCTGCCAATGGTTTTGGCACAAGACAAACTCTAAAATTAAATTATGGATTTTATAAAATTGTATAATTAAATTTTCATTTAAATGATTTAACAAATAACAAAAGTTCTTTGATTCTATGCATATTAATTTTACCTCGCAACTTTAACTTCCTGAAACAAGTAATGCAGCAGTTGTTTTCTAAGTAATGGTTTCATCGCTAGTGGTTCACAAAACATCAAAACAGCATTAGGTTTTCTGAGTGAAGTAACAAGTCTCATCTGGTGGAATAGGTGATCGACAAAAATTTTAAGCACAGAAAAACTACCATCGTTGAGCAAGGCTTCTGCCGGACTAACAACATTCACATTCGGAATACCAAAAACTTCGATAATATCTGTGCAATATCCATTAACTAAGTCTTTGTAAATAGGGTTGGCACAAGAATAGCAGGCGGTGTCGTTTGGGCTTCGTGCTAATCGTTTTTTTTCTCTGTATAATTTGAGCGGATGACAGAACACACAAAACGGTCCGCTAGGTCGTGGTATTTTTGAGCCTTCCAATTCCGATAATTTCAATAATCTCAACTTTTTAGCTATTGCAACAGATATCACGTCTGATTTTGTTCTACTACTGCCGCTGGCTGCACTCTTAGTGCTTGCAATATTTTGCAACTGCTCTTCCTGTGATTTGTTATCATATTTTGGAATACCAAACATAGTAAAGTGCCTTCGAAGTCCAAAATGAGGAGTTATCACCCAAGTGTATTTGTTACCAATTTCAATGACAATTTTGACACTCGAACCTTCCACACAATTCCTCTGGCAAGTATAGCTACTGCAATGATAGCACTTGGGGAAAGGAACATTTTCGCCTAATGTAATCACCATATGTAATCTGTAGCACATTGCCTTGAAACTCACACTAAGTAATTGAAGACATTTAATGTCTGGAAACCGAAATTGTACTTTTGATATCAGCTGCAGCCATTTCATTTTCCTGGAAACAAAATTAAATAATTTTATTGTGATTATTGATTTAACAAGTTTATAATATCACTTTCAAAGTAAGAGCTAGATGATTAATTAATATATCATCGCTGAACATTTAAAAATATTTTACCAATAATTTAATTTGTTCAATAAGGTTGTTTGTATTATGTTTCTAGCACAAGTGACTGAAGTTGTACAAGGTGAAAACATTAATGAATAAATAAACATTCTTTCTGTGTAGAAGCGAATATTCAATTAAGCGTATACATGTAAATTATTTATTTGTTTAAATTTATAATTGAAAATTTGTTTTTCATCAATTAAGTCATATATAGTATTCATTTCAATTTGAAAACAAATAAACAGTAATATTACATTAAAAGAATTATATATTAATATTATAATGAATTTTGAAACAATTTTTTTAAATCAGCATTCATATAAATACATAAGTACACACTTTTCTAGTAAAAGTGTTAATGGAGTTACTGTATATGTTTTATTTCCTGACAATTTAGCAGAATCATAAAATATGAAATATATTAAACAATAATGAACAAATGTAAAAATTCTGGTTATAACTTCGTAGAAAAAAATACATTAGATATTATAACGTTATTTATGATATTTTTTGCAAAGTTTTTAACTTCATGCAAATTAATTATATTATGTAGTTATTGTGATTTTAATGATACATATATCCAAATATAGAAAATTTCTTGGGCAACTAAAAGGTATTTAGCTAAATATGATACGTTTATTTTGTTCAAAGAATTAATTAAATTATATATAAAATATAAACATATTAATATTTTGCAACAAGTTATCTATGCAGTACATAATCAATCATTTCAACATATTTCTAAGTAATGAATGAGTTCAATTTTTACTCAAACAAATTTTAAAAGTCTGTCACTTATAAGCGAACTTGTAAACGTTGTCCCCTCCAACTATCAATTAACTGAAATAGCTAACAACAATAATGTCAATTGTCATTAATTAGTATCTACTATAATCTACCCATCACTCACATCACAGAGATATATATAGCAGTGATCAAAAAGTTTTATTATAAGCGATATCATAACAATGCTTACTGTTAAAAACAATTATGCAAAATATTATACCAAAAGGAACTTTAAATGACACTCTAAGGCGCACCCTTTTTCCTGATTAATAAGCCAACAAGAAAGGATTATAATGCATGATAGAAAATATTGAATCGATTTACGTACAACCGTAGCATTCAACTTCAAATACAACGCATTAGCGAAATCTAATTTTGACATTGATTTCCTAAATTTGCGAAAATTCTAAATGACATAACCTCTACTCACCATAAGTAATCCGTATCAGAAGTCTTTCGAAGGTACTTGCAGGTGCTTCCGAAAGCAATAATGTCAGGTACGTCACAATATAATAAGATTTTGATCCAGATTTCCTCGGGTAAGACCGCGGGATCCATAATTAACGTTAAAAACGATAGAAAACGCTCGACTGTACGATTAACAACTACCTATCAGATAAAAGATTCCTGACACTCCTCAAAAATCAGTGAATACTTTAGTCAAGTTCAAGGTTACTACATATTTACCGACGTATGTTATGTTATACACATTGTGTTATCGACTGATGGTAGTCATAATTGTTATTAATAAATTGTATGGTTTGGTAATAAATGTTAACGTTAGTTATCAGTTCATTATTTTAATCATTTATTTTATGGAAATAATTTTAAAACAATTGTATTTTATCGAATAATATAATTTTTATTATTTACACACACACGCACACATATATCATATACAAATTCTTAAGTTATATTTATGTTTTACTAAATTATAATTATGCAGTTTTTATACTATTATGTGTATAATAATTATGTTTCGACAAATTAAACAAGAGTTTGAAGTTCTTTATGTATCATAGAGTTTTATATATGGTCTAAATTGATGTCATATCTTATATAACTTAGTTTCCTTTAATTTTCATAATATTTAATATTCATAATTGCATATAATTTAATAATGTTACTTATTATTAATAATATATATTGCATATAATACATATAATGAAAAACTGTATTAATTCTATAAAATGTAGAAATGATAATATACATATACCCTTAAATGATATTATATATAATAACTGCGTGTACGAGATACACAGGTATATATTATATTTTTATAATATACAGATTTATATACACACACAATATAATATTATTATTATCTATTTTGATATTTTAAATAAATGACAATAATTTTTTAACGTTGAATATAAAAGGATTAACAGATATATGTATACCATATATACATATTTATGATTAATCGTCTATTGTTCGGATCTGGTTTCAAATCTAGTATGAATAATTGATGTAACTATATATGTCTCGCTATTTAAATTTCTGTTCTTTATATTATATATCATTTATGTAAAAACATATTCAAAGTGTTTTAAATAATATTCAACAATTATTACTGTTTATTAAATGATTAACAAAATAATAATATTATTTGTTTAATATAATGTTTGCAATAGGTTTTAAATTAAAAAAATATTGATAAATAAAATATATAATATTAAAATTAAGTAATATATATACTGCATTTTACGATTTTGGAAACCGCACATCATTCAAATTTGGCGCGTAATAATTTGAAAACTATCGATCGAAAACTTTACACTTATTTATGCACTATATATGGTATATATATATATATATATATTTGTATAGGTGTATATAAAAGTTTTGAAAAAAGTTTAATAAATTTTTAATTTAAACATTTTCATGTTACTGGATTAAAAAGATTAGCACGAATACAAATTTGTCATAAAATATCAAAATATTTCAATAAATTTGTACATTACATAAAATACTAATCATGCATATATAATATATATATAATTTTTAATAATTCTTGAAACCATTATTAATTTGTATATTATTTTCGGCTGAATAAATTGCTTTTTGTTTTCGCATCAATATTATTCATTATTATTCTTGTTTCGTGTATATTTTATTACATATTTTGTGTACAAAGCAAAAATTAAGATTATTGAAAACAATAATAATATAATTTCAAAAGAAATGAAACACAATTAAATTAATATTCATATCAATTATCCTAATCTTTGATTTACAATGTTGTACAATTGTATCGTGTATATATATAGAGAGAGATAGAGAGAAACTAAATCTCGTATGTGCAATGCATATATTATATATTAACTCGAATACCATATGATAAATTTCAATAATTATAATAACTGTTATATTTGTTTCATATGGTATTACACATTCAAAGACTCAACTACCAAACCACAAAAGATATAATTTCGACCTATTGAAGGTTCTTGTCCGATTCATTTACCAAAACACCGGCAAACAAAAACAATAAATTAAAGGTCAAATAATAGGCAAAAAGCGCAACAATTTTAGCTAAACGTTAACTCGCTGAGGTCGTTTTTTTGTTCATAAAACATATTCGGCGCTGAACGGACGAGCATAAAAAAGCAAACGCAGCTAATGACACGTAGGCGGACAAACACATCGACGAGACTCGCCGCGTTGCGTATGAAAAAGCGACTCGTACTGTCGAACAAAAATGATTCGCATTAAAATTGAATACAACTACGAAAGTTGACACGCAATTAGATTTTGTTTGTCCGAGGTATTGTAATTCTACAATGAGACGCAACGGCGATAGCGTTGTAACAATAGAAACGCAAAACAATGTCCTGAAATGAAAAACGCGGCTTAGATGACCGAGAACGACGCGTAATCAATTGATCGCCGATAGCCGAGCGTGAAACGAATTTGAACGCAAACAAGCGAGACGGTCGATCCGATTGGCTCGAACGAACAAAGAAGGCGAACGCGGACGCGCGTACAGAAGTCGTCGGAGAATTACGCGAGTGGCGCGAGGCGTCGCGCGAGAAGGAAATGGGGCGCGCGGCATTTTGACAGTTTGGATAATTGGACATTTTGGTGCGGGCGCGGGACGGGTAAAATGGCTGTCGGGGAAACGTCAATACAGAAGACTCGCCGCGCGAAAATGTAAATAGCCGCGCGTCGTCGGAGATAAGCCGATAGCGGAGAAGAAACGGGGCTGAAGGGGACGAGAGCGAACGCGACGATTCCGTTTTTGTTTTGCACGGACAGCGAGAGAACGCGAGTGGACGCGGACGTATGCTACTAGAATGGCAGAGTTCGTGCGGGGAGGTCCGAGCGTTTCCAGCAGCATTAAGGTATGATCGTATTTGGCCGAGTGGACTCGACCGCTTGGTGCGCGCAACGCCGTTCGGCCGCTTATCGGTCGGGCAAAAACACCGAGCCTAGCCGAGATAAACAACTCAAAAAATAACAGCCATCGATATCGCTATTGATGCGCGATACGCCGTCCGGCCGAAACCTCGACCTCGGTACGATCCGCTCGTCTCGGCTAAGTTCGTTCGCCGTGCTTTTGCCTGCTCCATGTGCCCCGTTCTGCTCGCGTTCGGAAGCGAGCATTTGTTGCGTTCCAGGGACACCGGGCTTATCGCGTTTCGTGGGGGCGTTTGCTTATTCTTCGAACCGAACGTTCGGTCGCGCTCGCTCGTCTTCGCGAGCCCGTCCACGACACTGCGCCGCCACAAAAACATCGCCTCCTTACGACTCAGTCGCGCTGTTTTCATCCTCGGGAGCTCGCGCACGGTTGAGGTTAATTTTAATTCGCACAGATCGCTGTGTTATGCGTGTCGTGCGGTGTGCCTGATCCGATATCGTTCTACCTGATTCGTACGTATTTCACCGCGCAACAGTTTTTTACCCAATATAGAGTAACTTTCGGCGCAATTCGTCGTGTTTATCCGGATGACCGGTGTCATTTGCATGCGCGAGTAATTTTCACGAAACTACGTGCGTTGCAATTGTTGAACATTCGGATCGCGGTGAAGCACATTTGACGAATTCGGAGCTCGCCGAAGTGGAGGAAACGCCTCGTAATTCGACTGGGCTTTGGCAGACGGACTGTAGTTAATAATTTGCGTTTGCCAGAAATCGCGAATTGCGATAAAGAATAATCGTTTGTTGGGTTATTATTGTATTATCGGGTGTTTCGAGCGGCTTAATCCGTTTAATAACCTATTTTGGGGTTCTTTGTATTTGCGTTTTATTATTCGTTCCAAAGGAATAGGGAAATCGCTTTTTAAGAAATATAATCTACTTATAGATTGTATTTTATTCTATACCGCCTGTTAAATATTAATTACGGATCAGAACCACACGTTTAGGATTCGACTTGTTCATTAGCAAAGAAAAAGTTCTCTTGTAATTTTATAGTTATAAAAGTACTGACTCCAATTTATAATTATTGATTATGTCATGTATAACGTACGCATATTGATTTCAATTATAATGTAATAAATTAGAATTTTAATGCAGTAAAAACAAACTTTTATTTATAATTATAATTATTTATAACCTTATTTTATAATTTTGTATAAGTAAGCAAGTGTGATTAATAATTGATTTTTAATATTATGAATTAAAATTAATATGCCATATGATTTTAACACAAAGTTATTATTAAAGAACTAAAATCTTATATAATTTATTATATAAAAATTATAAAAACTATAATTTTCATCTTATCTTATCGTTAGTTTTGATTAATATAATTTATATCGAGTTCATACACTTAAAAATTATAATAATTTGTAACTTTTAATATGAAGTTTATAATACAGTTTAATTAAATATTTATACATATTTCTATATTAAAGAATAATATTTTATAACATAACAAAAGATGAGAAAAATGTACATGAAAAGAGTTTTGTAATAAACAACATAAGACTATTGTCTTGCTTTTCTTTAATGTGTAAAAAGTCTATTCTTTTGTAGTGATAAATTCAAAAAAATATTTATGAATAGTAGTTTGATATTTGGTATGAGTTGCAAATGCATAAAGAAGAACTTATATTACTTTATATTAATATTCCATTTTTCTACTATTACACACATTTTATAGTTTTAAATTTAAATATATTCAACAAGTTTGATTCTTCAATGATTCAATTTCTTATTTTAGCAAATAAATAATAATTTCTTTAAATTATTTAAATTATAATATATATATAAATTATATAAAATAATATTTTTATTATTATTCATAAAAATTAATAAATTATTTATTTAATTAAATTATATATGTTTATAAAATTTCATCAGCAAACTTTTAAAACTCTTTTTATGGTTTAACATTTTATACTTTACTAAATAATGTACTAAACATTTGGTTTTACAAAATTGTTTATATAATATTAAATTGTGTTGCTTATATTTAATATTAAGTTTATATGCTCTTAAATATTATAATGGTATTTATTTATATACATAAATATTTTAAATCATTTATTGTTGATATTTTTAGATAGATCACAATAGTAAAGGTGGATCGCCTAGTACTGGAAGTGAAGACGGAGGACTGAATGAATCAATGAATGCCGAAAACGAATTTGATCCTTTTTTGGAAAACTTACCTGATGACTTACAAGATACTGAGGAACCGGATAGCGCAAATAACACTTTATTAACGGCACCACCTGAAAATCAGTGAGACTTCCTTTTTATTTTGCATTTGTTCTAATAATTTTTTTATATTTCTATGTACGTGTTGATGTCACTCATAAAAATAAATTATTTAGCCAGGATGTTTACAGGTGGTACCATGGACGCTTGGACAGGTTCACAGCTGAGGAGAGGCTATGGGATGCCAGTAAAATGGGCAGTTACCTAGTTCGAGAGAGTGACCGGAAGCCAGGGAATTATGTATTGTCATACTTAGGTCGTACTGGAATTAATCATTTTCGAATCACAGCAGTTTGTGGAGATTATTACATTGGTAATAATATTCAGTATTAATAGTCTCAAAAAATTTAAAATTATGTATATTAATTACAATTCATTTTTATGCACAAATTATGACTTATAAGTTGTTGTGTAGGGCTAAAAATAGTTATAATGAATAAAACCAATATTAAAACAATAATTGTTCAAATATGTCATAGTCCATAAATAAATAATAAATACTATTTATGAACTTAGTTCTATAAATTAATTATATCAAAGAATAGTAGATAAAAAATTATAATTTCATTATAATTTAATTTTTACTTTATTAATTGTTTAAACACTAAAAATATTTAATTAATAATACACAGAATCATTGAATGAACAAAATATTAACAAATGCGCTTATAGCATTTATACAATACAAATAGTATTTATCCAATATAAATAATTATTAATTTAGAATCATTATAAATTATTTATTTATTACAACTTTGTATTATAAATATTAATCATATTTCAGGTGGTCGTCAATTTAATAGTTTATCAGATCTAGTGGCCTATTATACTCACTGCTCAGATCTATTAAAACGAGAACGCCTTATACATCCAACACCACCGCCTGAACCAGTTAACGACAAAAAACGAATCGTTGCAATATTACCATATACAAAGATGCCAGATACAGACGAACTCAGCTTCCAAAAAGGTGATATATTTTTTGTTCACAATGACATGGGAGATGGCTGGCTTTGGGTTACAGCTCACAGAACTGGTGAGCAGGGCCTGATTTTTCGTGAGCTAGTAGAAGATCTTGATGATTCCATAGATCCCAATACTGTATTTTCATGGTTTCATCCAAACGTTAGTAAAAGTGAAGCTGTAGACATGCTGGTGAAAGCAGGACCAGGAAGCTTTCTAGTAAGTAAATTATTTACATTATTATTCAATTTATAAATAAATATAAATGATTTCCATACTATAATGTTTTATTTTATGTAATAAAATTTGTAAAAATAAACCCATCGACATCAGTTCGTGACCCCTTAGTTTTTTTTTTATTTTATCAAATAACATTATTATCTTACTTTATCTACTTTATACGTTATATGATGGAACTGGTAATCTAGGGAGTCA
>JABFQC010002933.1:0-15028 GCA_022817085.1 Psilanteris sp. ZL-2020
TTGTTGCAACGTTCCCGCAACGTTCGTGCAACGTTGCTGCAACGTTGCAGCAACATTAATATGGTAGGACATTGAAACGTTGCTGCAACGTTGCATAACATTGCAGCAACGTTGCAGCAACGTTGCAGCAACGTTGCATTTCTGTAGGGGTAGCTAGAAAAATGTCTTAAATGTAACTTTTTTTAAGATAAACAGTAACTTATTTAAGTCATCAGCCGACTTAATACAAGAATCGTGCATTTCATTAAGATATTCAGGTGTCTTCATTAAGTCAGTTTGCGTCTTAACTAAGACTTCGAAAATATTTGTCCAAGTTCCAACGTAATTAAGGCTGCGGACGAAGTGAACTGAAAAGCCCGGCAAAATTACGTGCCTGCATTCCGGCGCGAGACAATTTGCTGCCCGCAATCCAAATCTCTCGACGTCGGTTGCATCCGATCTCGCGAACGACTCGGGACCGAGGTGTCGGCGGCGGTGATTTACGCGTCTCGATTTCGAGTTGAAATTACCAACGCGCGGCAATAACCGATGCCGTTCCGCGGCTCCGATTCGCGCCGCCATAAACCCGATCGAGAGCGGCCAAGTGGGCTTCCGGCGCGAAAACCCGCTCCATCGGCCGGCGCGACCGATCGACCCGATCGGGTCGCGCGATTGTCCCGATCGCGCGCCAATTAGCCGACGCTCCGGATCCGGCAGCGCGCTATCAGTCATCGCGCGGGCGCGTCCCGCCGCCGTATGATTCATAATCTTGCGCGCGCATCCGTTCGGCCGATCGGATCGGCTTCGCTTTCCCGCGATCGGTCGCGCGTCGGCCCGATAAACGGCGCCGGTCCCGAACGCGCGGTTTATCATCGCCGCGCGCCATAATTCAATTCGGCGGCGTTTAATTTATGGTTGCGCGCGTCTCGGGGCCAAAGGTCAGCCGAGGCGCGCGCATTTTTCCGTACGAACGGTGTGTTACACTTCGATGAATAATTTACGCGCGACGCGGGCTTTCTTCCGCAACGCGCGGATGGATGATATATTCATCGCCGTCGCGCGGGCCATTTCACTTAAACTTTTCAACCGCGCGGTGTGGAATTTCGAAATAGACGGGGGGTTTGAGGGGAATTATGAACTTTATTATTACGTTGGTATCAGTGTGAGCAACTATATTTCCTAGTTAAATGTGTTTGTTAATAAAAATATTATTTTTGTCTGAAACAATTAATAAATAGCTGAATGCAAAAATATGCATTGTCAATATAATTCTGAAAGATAGTTGATGTATTTTTTAAATGTAGCTGGTTTTACTACGTAATAAATTATTCATATTTCTTTTAATAGTTCATTCAACTATATAACTAGTTGAGTTGAATTTAATATTTAATTCATATAAACATCGTGTTTCAAGTTAATCTTAAATATACTTAAATTTTTCTAGTTTTCACCAAAGTTCAATAGATTGTGATCAATGCTTTGTTTTCGGAACTGTGAGCTCGTGCGTTCAATTCCTATCATTGAGTAACTGTGATTAGTGTAATATTAATATTTTTTAACTTTAAATAAAAATATCTTTAAATAATATGAATTTAACTATTATATCACAATTTTTTAGACAAATGTGAAATTTGTTTCGCTCAGGGTCAGTTTCGTTTATTTTATAGTAAAATTGCAATTATATTTTTCTCCGTGTATTAAATCAATATTAAAACATTTATATATATATATATATATTGTACATTGCACATGAATACTATATACACATATATATATAAACCTTGAATCAATGCAAACTGATGTATCTTTTTTTTTTGACATTTTGCCAACTGGAATCCGATCATTGTGCCAAAATATCGTTAATAATCGGTAAATATTCGGCACTTTTACGCGGGAAGTGATGCAACCCACGAGTGGCAATCTTTACCGTTTAAATAGTAATCGCTTGCGCTTAAATTCGTAACGCTTTTCAGGTGCCAATGGTCGGTGCGGTGCAATTTGAATGGTAAAATGTTATCATTCGTATCATAGTAAATGGTAATAGACGCGTTTCCAAGCGCGCAAAATGCGCAGCACGGTTGCGCATTATCTTGCTACTTTAGTAGCAAGATTTTATCACTCGGATTCTTACCGCAACGAGAAACTCGTACGCCGCCGGGAGGACAACGCAAATTGCAACTATAGCCACGCGATGTTGTGTAACCTTTGCTATTTATAATCCAGTAACCCTGTTTTAACTGTATTTCTATAAATTCGGTCGTCTCAACCAATCAGCGTTCGCGATATATAACCTTCAGGTTGTATATTAAGGAAGGCAAATTGTCTTCCAAATTGTCCAATGTCATCTTAACGAAGTCGTCCTTTTTTAAGCCATTTTCAGTCAGTTTCTTAATTCTTCATTGACAATCACTAAATGAAATCAATTGCACTGAAACGATACTTTCCAAAAACCGATGTTAATAAAGTATGACTTTTGAAACGATATAATATAAACACTGTAAAAACAGACGTTACAAAAATGTCTTACTTCAAGACATTTTCACAGAAGATAGTATAAGTGTCTTATTATTAAATACCATTTATGACTTTTACATGAAAATGTCACAATTTACACGGAGAAAACTTTTAAAAGAATTGTATCAAAAAATACTATATTTACTACTACACGTAGGATGAGGCTTTTAAAAATGAAAATAATACTCTTTATCACTGTATAGATTACTATATAATATAATAATTTTTCGTAGGAATCTTTATTTTCAAAAACTCCATCTAACGAATAGTAATAAATATAGTAAATTTGATAAAACGTTTTCTCCGTGTAAGTCACCTGTTTTAGGATTGAAGTGAAAAACATCTATCACAATACAACCTGCGGGCCGGAAAACATACATTATACACCTACTCATGGAAGAAGCGAGACATTTTATAATTATTCGAATTTTTAATGCGAAAGTAACCGTTTTGTGCTCCAATTAAAGAATATATTATCAACGTAAACATACAAACGGTGCATGGATATAATATATATATATATTTATATATATCAAAAAGGACATTTAAGAAGAGAATTGCATAAAGTAAATTACAAAACGGTCGAGTTTCGTTTGTCCCGCAAATCCTGAACAAGGTTGATGTCGGTGCAAATGTTATACACTGAATAGCCAGCGAAGATTATGGCGATTTGTTATATAACGCGGTGTCATATCAAATAACGCAATTAAGAAATTATGGATCGCAGGTTTGTGCGAACTGAGACGCGCCCGAAACAGGATAGTGAAAAACGCCGTCGCCGCTTCGACGCTAATTACAAATTCATATTCGTTGCAAATAAAAGTGGCGCGGTATGCGTGACAATTATCGACGGCGTGTTGCTCGCCTATTTGCATGGTGCGCGCTTGATTATATTTATTTCGTTCGGTTTTCATTTTTGTCCACAACCTTGCGTGTTCGACACGTTCGTAATCACGAGTCACCCGATATCACACCAAGCAGTACATAAACTAATTTCGCTACGCGCACACGTCCCATCGAGTCCGCGTACACGCGTTTCTGCTTTGTTTGTAATTTACGCAGCCATCGTCGAGCTAATGTCAATCGTAAAATATATAAAATAAAGAAGAAAAAGGAGAAAAGAAAAAGAAAAGAAATTCTAGGTCGGTGTAGCAAACACCCACAAGTGTGTGTAAAAATATATATATATGTATATATTATTATTACGCAGAAAAACAAGATTATCAGACTTAGACGATCTTTGACTAATTTCAACAACAAAAGTAGTCATATACGAACAAAAAATCTGCTTGTCATATGTTGATAATAAACTGTTTTAGTAAGTCAATTTAAGGTTAAAGGTTGACAACTTTATTGTCGAATTTAGACAAATGTAATTATACACTCAGAAGAAAAGTTCGGTAAAAATTACTGTTCGGTTCAATAAAAATGATAAAATACACAGTAACTGTGGGCCAAAACAAAAATTACTGAACTAAAAAGTACAAATTTGTAATTGTTCAGAAAATTATTAATTCAGTAAAAAAAATTCCTTGATTTTTATTGTGAATTTAATACTTTTAACTAGATGAAATTATTCATTTTGTCCTGCAGTTACTATATTAACCAGTAATTTTCTACATTGAGAAAACTGGTACTATTATAATGTTTAAGTTATAATATTTACCATTCAAGTGGTAATTTTTGCTATTTAAAAGATGCTATTTTTGCTTCAAGTCTAATGTAACGGAATGTCTTCTTTTATTGCTGTATTAAAATGTACTATTTTATAAAATGCAACCATTGTATTGGCAACCATTTTTTGATGATGAGAAATTATTTTTGTATACTTTGATAGAAATAAATGACGACAAATTTCTGTCTATATCATTAATTCGGAATTATAAGAAAAAAATCATAATATTTACTATTTTTAAAAGTAATATATTGTGGGTGGGAAAATTTGTAGGCACAGTACTGGGCGAACACGTGATTTTTGGGGACACGTGATCTAACGATGGGTCGAGAAGTACGACGAGCAATGAACGGGGAACAGATCGGAGTAGACGATTGTATTAGAAAGACGTAACGATTTCGCGCAGAAAGACTTTTATAATAAAACTTATTTTAAATCAGAAGGACGTGTTTTACTATTGATTTATTTAGTCCTTACAATATTATGATAACGTAGTACTTTTCGATGTAAAAAAACTAACTTTTTCCTTTTAAAAACACTAAATATTATTGTTTTTCTCATACACGGGAAAAAATAAGGCATTAAATTAATACAAAAATTGTTTTGTTTTAAAACAGTCAAAATATGTTGGATCTACTACGAGGTTGATTGTATACGATTTTAGGGATACCGTGTTTATAAACAACGGCTATTTTTCTCAGAATTCGATTCTTTTGATTCAAACAAATTGGTCATTTTAATTTTACAAAGTTTATGTGTTGAATTAACACCGTGTAGTCAACATTTTATTTTCTCCGTGTACATCTTATAGAATAAATATACACAAACTACTCCCCGAGTAATAAAAACTCACCGCAAATACAACACACGACTAATCACTCCGTCGCAATATCTCCCCCTAAAATCATAACGGCTATCTCGAAACAACCCCGAGTTCGTTCGAAAAATCGCCGGCCAACTCGCCCTGCCCGCGTCACGTATGACAACCGATAACGAGCGCGCCAACCGATCCCGCGGGGTCACACACTCCTCCGTCCGACGAATCGCGCGCCAAAGTCGTCGAACGCGCACGCGCGCGCGCGAGCAATCCCGGCCGGACCGCGCGGCCCGATCGCGCGAATCGGCCCGCTAACGGGCCGCGCACCTGTCGTCGCGATTTGCATCTGGCCAATCGCGACCCGAAACCCCGCGCCTCGCTCGGCGCGTCTCGTTAGGCGGCGCGATCTCTCGCGTGCCCGTTCGCTCGCGTTTTTGCGCGATTTCGCGTGAGTCGTTTTTTTTTTTTTTCTGTTTCTTTCTTCCTCTTTCCTCCCCGTCTCTTATTCGGCATTGATTCCCGCGCGCAGCCGCGACGATGCTCCCCGTAACACTTACGGAACGCAAAACCGGTGCGCCAGAAGAGAAACGTATCCCGTGTAATGAGATGCTGTAAAGATACCGCCACGCTCACGCAAACACGCGTATTATTTGAGCATTTACGCGATTAAGTAGGATCGGAGCGGCTATTAATCGGGCGGCCGACGGGGGGCAGGGGAGGGGGGGAAGCGGTTCGGCGTTTTGCGTGTCATGTAAGTGTCACTCGTCGGTAAATAATTTCGCGACCATTAAATGCGAAATCCCGGCGTTAATTAACGTAATCGGAAAGCTTTCTGATTGCGTGAGAGGGAGTGAGAGATGGAGAGAGCGAGACGGTGGATAAATGCAAAACAGAAGGGTTTTTGGTCGAATGCGCTGCAAAAGCAAATGTAATACACGTGTCTTACTTGTTAAGACTCGTTAAGATATAAGTTAGTTAACACATCGGCTGTGTTGTGTTAATATAAGACGCTTGTTTCATATATTTAATTTTACAGTGTAAAACATTGATTATAACTTATTGAGTAAAAACATATATAATTTGTAACAAATGCTGTATCAAACATATATATATAAACATTAAGTGTCCATTTCATGGATGCCTCTTCCCCATTTTGGGATGCTCTTATTGCAGGACTTCGTGTGCAAAATTGTGCGTAAATTTTGAGCGGAGATCGCCCGCACCCGAAAAATATGCGGGAGGGGGGGAGCATTGCCCGCGCAACCCCCCTTGAATGTTCCGCAAATTGTACGTTTGATACAATTTTTGTCAATCAGTATTTTGAGGACATCCCCGAAATAACTCCAAAATATATCAATTAGACATTTTGAGGACATTTTGCCTCGTTGCCACATTTGTGTGTCCTCAAATCCACCGTTTGAAAAATATACATATGTAAATGTAATGGATTTTCACAGATCGTTGAATTTCATACGTTCGCAATTTCACGCGCATCAAAGTTTGTCAGAACTTGTTATTGAAATCTACTGTGTCTTAAACTCAGACACTCTTTAAGAAAAGCTCTCCATAAATGAATATCTTTAACCCGACACTCGTTCCGTCTTCGCGACCAAATCGTCTTAAATTAAGACACGTTTGTACCGTCAATTTTTCAGTTGCCAAAATTGTTTTGTTCCCGCGTTTCCGGGCGTCGATTGGTATCGATCGAAGGCGCCCGACGGTCTCGGCTCGAGACGCTCGGAATTGAGACACCGATTTACCGAGAACGATGACTCCGGCGTTCCCTCTCGCGCCTGTGTTCCGCGGCGTAACGGTCGCGATAACGTCGGGTTTTATTTAATATTTCAGCAGATGTTAATTTCAATCGCAAAGAAAAACAAGGAGTGCTCGCGAGACGCAGCCAAGCATTGCCGTTGTCCATTCTGCATTCACGGTTCATTGTAAATCATTACCAGTTCAATTGTAAAATTGCTCGTTCCTCCGCGACCGAAGCCTTTTCAGTTTGCGGCTCCGAGGTGGTTGGCTTTACAGCTATGATCGCTCGTCGAGCGGTAATGATAAATCGAATATCCAAATAAATTAAGCCGATTTCCGTTGTGGGAACTACGCGTTGGACTGCGCAGTCCGCGCATGCGCGGTTTCAATATCAGTGTTCAATTTCAACGCGTTACGTGGATAATATTTATATATATATAAATATATATATATATATACATATAATGTTGTTAACTATAACTATATTCATTATGAATTGCAAGGTTATGTATTTTGCCATTTATGTACTCCGACATTCACTCATATATATATATATATATAAATAGAGATAAATAGATAAATGAGGATAATTTTTCGCCGAGGAAGATGTTGCCAGCTATCGGTCGCGATTGCGTCGAAAAGGTGGTTAGTTATGTAAAAGTACTGGCGTCGTTAAGTGCGTTGTTTAATTTCCATTTCGAGATTCATTTGAAATTTCACGCGCGTCGAGAGTGATTCCAGAACGTTCAGTCGCACCGAGGAAAAGGGTTCGGTGATGGTTGCAAATGCTGAATCAGAAATGTCGGATACACTTGCATTTTAAGTAGATTCATAATAGTCGCGTCTCGGAGAAAATAATTTCTTATTTGCTCAGAATTATGTACACGGAGAAAACGTTTTTTCAAAAATTACTATATTTACTACTACTCGTAACATGGACTTTTTGAAAATAAAGATTTTACTATATTTAATTTCAGTAATGCAGACGTTCTACAAAAAATTACTATATTATATAGTAATCTCTACACGGAGAAAAATGTTGCATTAAAAATTACTGAAAGTTCAGTAAATATTATTCAAAACACAGTAACTCACGGACAAAACAAAATTTCCGTTAGAGATTACCGAACTTTTAAGTAAACATTGATGAATGTTTGTAAATATATACTGAAAATTCATCAATGTTTACAGTAAAAGTTCGTTATTTTCTGACTAAATTGTTGTTTTGTTCGTGAGTTACTGTTTTTCATAATATTTACTGAACTTTCAGTAATTTTTAATGCAACATATTTTTGCGTGTACAGTAATAAGGAGTTTAGTTTCGTTTTTAAAAGCCTCATTTTACGTGTAGTAGTAAATATAGTATTTTTTGATAAAACATTTTCTCCGTGTATCTGTACGACTGAAAGCGAAAAACAAAGTAGATAATAAATTTATTAATAAAGAAGGAAAAAAAGAGTTAATTTATACAATAAATTGTGTTAATAAATATATAAATTTATTGTGTTAATAAATATATAATAAATTTATGAATGAACGTACGAATTAAACTGAATACTTACTATTTCTATAGATTCAATTTTTTATTCAGTTTCCATTTAATGCATTACATTTAACGCAATAACACAATATCATTTTGCCAACACATTTTACCGACCAATCGAAAAACGAGAAATCAAACAAAATAATTCCGGATTATTGACTTCGTATTGGCATTTAAATGTGTAATTGGAATTGTAGGACTTTTTTTTTATCAACGGAATATTTCGAGTTAGATAAATTATGCTTGATATGGACGTACGAATCCGTGGAAGAATTAATCACCAATCTCAACCTTGACGCCCACGCCTAACCTATCCTAACAATACGCATGTGTCTAACCTACCGAATCGTTGTTACCAACAAGACAACCATATATATCGCTCGTACACTTGCGGCTGCGTAAGATTGCTGCTTTCGAGAAAAATGCGCACGAATTGCACAAACAAATGCACTGCGCGTCTTACTTTAAGACACTTATTTACTTAGTTTAAAACATCCGTGGAAATACGAGATATGCTTGTATCTTATTTAAGACATTGGTGTCCTAAATTAAGACACTGTCGTGATAATTGATTTAATAATCTTTATTGAATGTACATTGTTGGTGTTTTATTTGTTTCTATATATATATATGATAAAAAAAATTCAAAATAATGTAATAAAATATAATTACACGCTTTTAAAATTTCGAGTCAGAATGGTTCAAAGCTATAAAAGTATAATATAATGGACAAAAAACGTAATATTGTAAAGAGCATAAGGTACACTGCACGGCAACACGCGTTGTAATTTCTATTCAAACGCTACTTGAAAGCTTAATTGGTTCATTTGTAGAATATTGTAGATGTTGGTTTAAACGAATAAATTTTGTTCCGAAACAAAACAAAACTGGCTAAATATACTTTCAAAATTTTTGAATTTGTTCAATCAATTTTAGTACAAAAGTAGTCCAAAAACGCGGTAATATATAACGTACGCATAAGAATTTAAAAACGTAAACAAAAGAACTTTCCACATAAACATAGCAATTTATAATATAAACAAAAGAACTTTCCAGGATAAACATGAGAATTTTCGATCCATGCATAAACATATTCCTGTAATTATGTTAAAATCCACCGCAAAAACCGACATCGCTGATAATTAGGACAAAAACCAACGTTATTACAGCTCTTTTCTTCAGTTCGATTAATACAAGACACTTTTCGTATATCATCGTCTCGTCGTTTTCTTACATTTGCGAACCGGTATCGAGTTTCGTATTACAATTATCCAAGGAATAATTGAAAACTCCCTGAAAACGTCGTCTTCCGTTTTTCCGTTTACGCGTAGAAAGGACGTTGCACGTACGCGGGATGAAAACACGATAATGGAAGTTAATGAATGTTGCAATTTGTTTAATGAAATATTGCGCGCGGTCGCCCGGGGCCGGTGAGAGTATCGACGCGCGGCGTAATACGTTGCTTTCGGAAAATTAATAGCCGATTTGTTAAACACACGCTTGATTTGGCCCGAGCGTCGGATTAGCCGAGCGCGATTATAGCCACGGCGCCGATCACCGTCGATCGGCATAATGTATTCCATTTGGAAATCGGTCACGATCGTTTGCGACACGACCCGGCACGCGGATGCCGCACGATCAAAATAATTATTATAATACGCGGTGTTTCGAGAATCGGTTAATTTTTATCGCATTGTTCGGTGCGGCGTGCATTTGAATAAGCGAAAGTACGAACGCAATTCCGAAACGGTTTTGTGCGAAACACCGCGAGGCTGGAAACGTTTAATTACCCATCGAATTTGAATATAAAATCGGCGTCTCAATTTGAGGCGCTTTCTACCGCGCGGTGCAATTAGCCGATTTTTGACGACCGGTTCGGAAACGGCACGGAAAAGAGAGCCCCGAAATCGCGCCGGTTCCCTTGTCGGGAAATCGGTACCGCGTAGACCCGCGCGGCGTAAATAATTGTAACGAGCGAGAGAGACTACACGAGAGTAAGGCGTGTCGCGTATCAATCGGTTCGATCGCGTGAATTAAAGCGTCGCCTCGATCGCTTATTAGTGCATTATGTCGGACGAAAACCAACACGCCTAGATCGGCGGCCAGCAAAAAGTCGATCGCCGCATCCGACGAACGTGCAATTATTACGCGCTTGATAACTCGGCGCGGATATCATTATCGTTCAACGCGCCGCGAGATGTTGATAGATCGGTTCCTCGATACCGATCGGCCCGCGTATCTGACTGGCCGATCCAAAGACGGATGTGTATACACATTTCACGCGCGTGTACATACGATTTCGATCGGATCAATTTTTTTCGAATCAGCACCAATGAATCGGTATCGGCTATCGATCGGAAATTTTAGCTCGAAAATTTCACGCCAAAATACGTTTAGTAGAAAACTCTGAACGAAAAACGATTCGCGATTTCCTTAAAAATCCGGCTATATATGCGCGATCGAAAGGTAGTATCTCTCGGCGACCAATAACAGACCGCCAGCGTGGCGCACAAATCGCTCTCGTTAACGCTCGACGACGTCGGAGTAAATCCGCGAGTTAATGTGCGCCAACGACGTGGCGTTTAATTTTGAGCTTAAAGTCCAATTGATGGCATCCGGGTGTATACAGTTAGTCGCGGGCGAGGTGGCGCGCGGGATCGGAGAACGTGCCGATCGCGCACCGGTTTGCGCGAGACCGGCGAACAACTCGAGCGAACGCGCCGGATCTGACCTCGCCGTGACCCCGGCGACGCGGCTGCCGTCGTCGTTCGTCGTTGTTGCCGAAATCGGTCGTCTTCGACGCGTCGATCGCAAGATCGGTTCGACCGAAATCGATCGGGGGAGAGCACCGGGTGTGCGTTTTTGTTGCTGTGATGGCAGGTTGGAGCGCTTTCAGGGTCGCGGGGTCACTCGCTCGCCGTGACGATAGGGTGCGCGCGCGCGCGGTTCGACCCTGGCGCGTGAACGCCGCGGTCTCGCCGGCCGGAACCACGCTCGGACTGGCGCGTACTTTCCGCGATATCTTGCCGCCGATACCGGGCGCGCCCAACCAACGACGCTCGCACCAACTCGGCGCACCGAGTTGGCATTTGCATACGCCTCTCTGCGATCGATGGATGCGCTCTTGCCTGCATCAATCCCATTAACGCGCGCGGCATCACGTTACGCGGTACGTTGAACTTTGTGACGTCGCGCGTCGTTCGTCGGAACCGCGCGAATTCATTTTCGAAGCGGGGCTTATCGGTCTCGCCAGCAGCGGATCGAATTTGCTGCCGATCGGCTCGGATCGGTCAAAGATCGGTTTCTCATTAGTCGATTGGGGGTTCATCCAAAGTTTCCCAGCTTGTTTCCAATTTGTTCGGCGATTTGTCGCCGATAACGATTCGACCAGTTTTCCCGGCCGACAGGTGTTGCAGCCGATCTCGGGACAAGATCGGTACTGGAGATACCGCCCGCATTCGAGCGACGCTGCCGTTGGCTCGGCCGAGTTCATGGTCGGACCGAGGAATTTTACATTCGCTTTTCCGTGCTTTTCTCACCGCGTGATCCCGTTGGGAAAATAAAACCGGTATCGCGATCGGTTCGAGGTGTTAAGTTGTTAGACTCGAAAGGCCCGCAAAGCGCCCGTTGAATATTGTGTACCGTGTTTTGTTTACAAATAGATTTCTCACTTGTACAAGAAAACAGCAAGCTTGGAAGCTGTTATTCAAATGAAGAGCGACTCGTAAATCGTAACTCCGTAGCTCGGGTAGAGCGACGCGGTTGGCTTGGTACCGAACGATGACAAACAAATTCGAGCGCCGGCTTCCGAAGAACGGGAGTGGATTGCTTCTCTCGGATTAACTGGATTTCTGTCGACGTTGTGTCTCGGTGTAGGAATTCTCGAAAAATCGGGAAGCGTATAGAAAGTCATAAAATTCGGTTTGCTGCGGTTAGGAAACGAAACGGTTAATAATGATTTTGGCTTCTTCATTGTTGGTTATAGTCAAGTCACGTGTTTAAAGCAGGGCGATGTAAACCGAGAAAAAAGTTCTTAAAAGATTTTAATAAATGATGGCTTATTTTTCATTAATATTAATTTTTTTAATTGTATGACAAAAGTATCGTTAAAAATCTCATTGTACTTACGTAATGCAAAAAAAATTAATTAAAAATTACTGAAAGTTCAGTAAATATTTTTAAAAACACATTAACTTAACGAACATTAAACTTTCAATTAGAAATTACCAGATATTACCGTAAACACTGAAGAATGTTTGTAAATATACACCGAAATTTCGTCAATGTTTACGGTAATGTTCGGTCATTTCTGACTAAATTTGGTTATTGTTATGTTTCGAGTAATATTCAATGATAAATTTTCGGTAATTTATAAAAACCGAATATTGTTGTGCTTCTATGATTCTTAAGTGTTCATTTGAATGAGAACAAATATTTAAATACTTGCAAATTTTATTATGCTTATATCTAATGGTTCTAATAAATATTTCTAGATGGCAGTGCGATTATTTATGAAAATATCCGATAGAAGTGAATGTTTCCAAATCATGTGGTAAAATTTATTGTATCTAAAGGAACGTTTGTTAAACCTTATTTCTCAATATATATATATAAATATACTTTAGGCATTGGATTTCCGTGACTTTTAAAGGGGATATTAAACTACATGCTTAACGTTGTCAATATATTTTTCTACAAGCGATAACTATTGATGAAATAATATGTTTAGTTGTCGTAATTAAAAGGTGCAACATTTCCTGCTCTGGAACATAAAATAAATTAACCTCTCACATGCATCTATAATATATAGTAATAGTATTAATATTAATCATACATAAATGCATTTTATTTACATTCGTTTTATTTGTTAAACAAATCATGTTTTATTATGATTAATAGAAACAACGTATGTATAACAAATTAAAAATTAGCGAATTCAAATTTTCGTAGACTATTAAAACAAACATAAACGTAGAAGTGTTTTCAAACTGAGGACAGAAATCGAAACATTTCTTTAATGAGTCATGAAACAAATGAAAAATAGTAAAAATAATGAAATAATAAGTCAATAATAAAAGTGGGATATTCAACTAAAAAATAAATCAGATAAGCATTGTTATATCATACAATAAAAACTGTGCCTTTGAAACGAACGATCACGAATATTACACATTTTATTACAAATAACCCGTAATTCTTCACGTTTTTCTATTAATATCGCGATTAACCAAGTTCTCTGTTTTATATATTTCGTAACAATAATCGCCTTAAAGAATGTGACACGCTCGTAATTTTTTTGTCGAGTCGTACAAATATTATTTTATTCAACAAAATAAATTTGTTGTTATTTAACGTGAACAAATAATTTTGTGAAATCATCAAATTCTGTGCAGATGCTTTTTTTTCATTAAGACATTACTCATATCCAGAAAATATATTCACATAAAAATTACAATTCATTTTAGTATTTCCAAGATCAAAAATATATTTTAAAAATAACTAAACTTTGTCGTATATGTTTAGAAATTTAGAGGAAAAGAAGTAATCGCTATAATTTTGATATTCTTTACTGTAAAACTCGATAATATTGTGTCAAATTTTTGATTCATCCTTCAAATACTAATTAAAAACTAATTTTTATGCGATTTTAATCAAACACTTCCATGAAATTCCTATACTTTGTCTTAAAATCGACAAATTGCACGTGACAAAATCAATGTATCGACTTCTACTACTGTCATATAGCAGCGCCCGTGCCACCCATCCAGTTACCATTCAAGTTTTTCGCCGTTGTCTTCCTCCGAGCCGCGCGTCCCATCGCAGCCCTTATTTCCATTCCTTCTCGCGCGCATTGCACGCGGCGATTCGCATAGAACCGAACAAGCCGAACTATATATATATAAATATATTATACTTACCATTGTTAATTACAACACTCTTTCTACTAGTAAAATTTACTATTTTATAACGATTGCCGGATAGAATTGAATTCATAACGAATATTTATATATATATATATATGAGTCAGTATCAAATTCCATACTTATCCAAAATACCCATGACAGTATACCTAAAACTATGTTGAATATATATACAGTTATATATATATGTAACAGGCGTTGTTATTTATACACTATCAATTACTATATTACTATATTAAAAATCGTAAATTACGAATCAAACAATCCCACGATCACTATACTATTTTCTTCAGCGGATCGTCGAATCGCAAGAAAAGTCGATTTGAAAGTTGACGGATTTCTCTCGTATGTGTTTTGAATGGACATAACCCGAGTCATCGTGGCGAACAGTAGCGCGCTATCAGTCTCGTGCGCGGCTCTATCAGCGCGATTGCGCGTTATCGTGGCGCAACATTTACTGCTTCGAGTCACGCGCGCGGCTCGCAATCAACGATCGCGTGCCCGCGCGAACCGCTCGGGCTTCGGATTGATCCGCGCCGGCAATCTCGTTGCGGGCCGCGCCGAACTTGAATTGACAATTGCGCGAGAACCGCCGACCCCCCCCCCCCCACCACCCCCCCCCCCCCCCCCCCCCCCCCCGCTCCCCCCCCCCCCCCGCCCCCCAACCCCCCCTTAAATAATTGTGCCCCCGAGAGCGCGAGCAGAGGCACCCCACCTGAGCACCTTCACCCCGCGCGGGCGCCCACCACGACCAGAGCTCTCTACTCTTCACACTCCACTTGTGCCCGCCGCAACCCCAGCCCATCGTGCAGCCAAGTCCTCAG